>BGPT01001895.1:67325-85822 GCA_003297045.1 Symbiodinium sp. clade C Y103
CACAGCTAGAGCTTTTGGTGCCCAACCGGCCGTCCCAAACACGGATATTCAACCATAACGCATTGTCTAGAGAGTCTAGAATTCGTTTGGCAATCAGACCAATTTCACCATTGAAGGTTTTGTTTCTGGAGCAAACCTGATTGGTCAGAGCAGGGCAGGCAAGCGATGATGGGTGAAGGAACCTTTCGGATGCAGAAATTGAGAAGTGCTTTGTTCAATGGAGGACAGGCAATTAATCATGCAGTCAAACTGAATTTTGCAATATTTTGCCACTTTTCCCTTTAAGCTTTTGTGTTGCAGGTGTGAGGAATAGAAGGTCTAAGTGCGGAATTGCCATGCTTTCGCCCCGGGTGACATAAGCAGCATATTCTGTGACCCAGGGGCCGCCAAAACTTGCAATGTTCAAGCAAGTTTGTTTCCGTGCTTTGAAGGGGTCAGAACCATGCAGCATCCAGCAGCCATCGTGCATTGTATGGCAGGGTTGCAATCGGTTGTTCCACCATCGAGAGTTTTGTTGTAGAGCAGAATTTATTTGGAAATTTGAAATTAGGAAGGGATTGGCATTGGTCACAGCAGGCCAGGCAAGCCTTGATGGGTGAAGGAAACTTTGAGCTTTTCGCAGGCAGGAAACGTGGTGGGTTTGGGAAGCCCTTGATTCGATGGACAGCATGCAAGGAATCATGCGGTCAGACTGCATTTCCCGACGCAGCTGTGAGTGAAGCTTAGGACTGCAANTTTGGGAAGCCCTTGATTCGATGGACAGCATGCAAGGAATCATGCGGTCAGACTGCATTTCCCGACGCAGCTGTGAGTGAAGCTTAGGACTGCAAATCCAGGAGCCATTGGGAGCGAAGCCGCAGAATCGACGTTTAAAAACTCGGACCCAATGACACACGCCATTTGCAAACCCAGAAAGCCCAAACACAGCTAGAGCTTTTGGTGCCCAACCGGCCGTCCCAAACACGGATATTCAACCATANCCATAACGCATTGTCTAGAGAGTCTAGAATTCGTTTGGCAATCAGACGCGTTACTTTTTCGTGCAAGCTTTGCACTCAAACGCAGCTGCGAGTGAAGCTTAGGACTGCCAATCCGGGAACCATGGAGCGAGGTCAAGCTCTGGTCCAATGACAGAGGCCATTTGCCAACCCAATAAGCCCCAACACAGCTAGAGCTTTTGATGTCTAACCGGCCGTCCGAAGCATTGATTTTCGACGTTCATACATCCTGCAGCCACACAATGCATTGCCTCAAGATATAATTGGCATTGCAATCAAACCAATTGGCTGTTCCATACTGTTCCATCATTGAGGACTGCTCGGGAGCAACATTGATTTGGGAAGAGATAAGTTGCCAGCGGGGCCAAACAAAAGTAGATATCAGGAAGGCCACGACCAGATTAATCGCATGCCAGACACGACGAGCATGCCTGTTTTAGAGGCCAGGCCCCAAGAATGCCGAACAAGCTTATATGAATTTTGCCAAGCTTCTGCCTCGCGTCCCGGCGCTTTCGCGTGCGCACACTTCGTACAGCAGTGCATTGGTCTGCCAGACCACATGCACCTGCTGCATGTGAGAAGATGTCGTGGAAAGAGTTGCCAGTTTGGAAGAACTTTTGGATACCCGTATTTTACATTCATCATTCAAGCTGGTTCCAGGCCAGGAGGAAAGTGGAGCAGCTGCCTGCCTCTTCAATGTTTACGGAGCGCACGTTAGGCTTTTGTTCTTGATGATCTGTCTCAAAACATCCCTCGAAGACGATGACGCGGGGGCCGTTCAGAGCATCCAAGCTGCACGGCTGTCAGCAAATGTCTTGTTATGTTGTGCATGGGTTTCGAAATGAAACTGACACATGAAATCTCCGAAATTCCAACCTTGTGTATAGTGAGAAATTGAAGTAAAGCAGCCCTGCGGCGGCCGCATGTCGGGTGTTGAATCTGGGTCACCTATAGCTGCGCTTTGCTGCCCCATCAGCAACAAGTGCTTTTTGTATGTTGCCGCTGCAACATTGCAAATCCTCATGCCGAGCAAGACGTGCAGTGCATGATGTATGTCAATCCAATTGCGACGAAGATTCGGATCGTAGCATGNATGTTGCCGCTGCAACATTGCAAATCCTCATGCCGAGCAAGACGTGCAGTGCATGATGTATGTCAATCCAATTGCGACGAAGATTCGGATCGTAGCATGCTCAGCCACCGGTACATTTGATCCTTGCCGTTGTGCCGGAAGGTTTTATAGTCTGGGAATACGCGCAGCTGAAATCGGCCACGATGCCGATGCTCCCCTGTTTTCTCGACAAAGATGTGGTGTCTGAGAAGGTTGAAAATGCCATGCCTAGTGGCCCATGACTATTTCCATGATGTTGCTCGCACGACCTTCAGAAAAGCAAGAATGTCTCAGAGATGTCCTAGAAAACAAAAGTGTCAGACCAAACGGCATAGAGTCAAAAGTTGACATACGCGAGTCACAGAAAGGTTTCTGCACACGTGAGCGCAACTTGGGATCTCTGGCCGTTTTTGCAAAGACCAAAAAGATGGGGAGCAATTTNAGTTGACATACGCGAGTCACAGAAAGGTTTCTGCACACGTGAGCGCAACTTGGGATCTCTGGCCGTTTTTGCAAAGACCAAAAAGATGGGGAGCAATTTTGCCTGTTGGGAAGGTGTCGTCACAACGGGTCTAAGCGGCATCAACATGTCGGGTTATCGTCGAAAAATCAACATTAAACGGTTGGCGTTCAAACCATTTCAAACCAAAATTTCATGACAGAGCTGATTGACGAGACAGCATGGTAGTTTCTGATGAAAGTTAAGACCGGAGTGATGTATGAGATTCTTTGGCCCCGCATNAAACCAAAATTTCATGACAGAGCTGATTGACGAGACAGCATGGTAGTTTCTGATGAAAGTTAAGACCGGAGTGATGTATGAGATTCTTTGGCCCCGCATTGCAGTCAGACTCGCATCACCTTGAAACAAGCGGGTACAGTAGGGCTGTTTGGTTTTTGGCACAGAATTTTTACATTACCTTCATGCACGTTGGCTTCGTGTGTTCGGAATGGAAATTGGATGAAATTGATTTGGTTCGATGGTCGGTGGGGATCCAGTTCATGAAAGCTCACAACAAATCATTGCACACTAGAAGGGTAGACGTGGTATGAATCGTGGATTTGCATTGCGGTTGTCGGCAATGGCACTAGGTGATAACCTTGTGGCCATGATTTTCGTTTTGGGTGCCCAATAGTAGATTCATGTGCAGCAGCTGGTGCTTGCGTTTTTTTTGCAAACTTTGACTGCAGCCCTGTGGGCTCAACCGTCGATGAGAAATATGATGAGACGAAAACCACAAATTGAATTCCGATGAGAATGAGCAGAGCGGTGTGCTCAGCAAAATTCATCCACTTCGACCCACACAAGGGCGGGGAACACGCAACACATCTAGAAATGGAATGAAAATCCTTGCACCTTTTCAATGTGCCATGAAAAATCACACAAAAACACACGTTCAAGCAAGGGTCGCTGTCAGATTGATTCCGCTACTGCCCTTTTGTGCAGCGGAAGGTGCCCGGGGACACCACACAAAGAATGTGTCCCGAACATCCTATCACTTGACTGGCAGCGTGTTGCGCGAACATGCACGAACGTAGCCCATGGTTCAGCATGCAGGTTGATAAATTCGAGGCAGTATGGCAGTATGCAACAACATGGATGAAAACACGCGTTGCGTCAAGGTCTGTATGGTTGTGATATCTTGACTCACATCTACAAAATGATGGTGGATTTTGATGGTTTCCCAGATTTCTGATCATGTCCCAACTGGAGGGAAGTGGTGCCCGGTTAAACCTCCACACTTTTCAATATCGTTCTTTGGAGGGCTACAGTTCGAATTTGAACGTGAGTTTTCGTGTATGCGTGACAAACTTATGCGTGAACATGAGACACCTGGACAGCAGCCAAAGTAGATAAAATAGATGGAAGAACTGGCACCATGGCCAGGGCAGCCGAATGGAAACAGATGCAAAGGCCATGGTGAGCGCCAGTGAGGCTGGGTCTCTCTCGGGGATGGCTGAAAATGAACGATTTTTTGCCACTTTCTTGCCGTTGAGTAATGTGATGATGAAGCGGTGGATTTAGGATATAGCATCCTGCTGCAGCATGGTATGGTCGCCATACTACCATTTTGGGGGATCGCCAACTTTCGGTTTCTAATGATCGAGAGGCTATCAGGCGGCTCAGCCATATCTTCTGAGCATTTCATGGGATCCAGCAAAGCTGGGAAGGATCATGCATGGTCTGCATGGTGCTATCGACCATGGTATAAATTTGAAGACGAAGTGAGAGCCACGGATTTTGAAAACATCATGTTGATTTCAATCATCCATTTTTGATCATTTTTGATGCCCAAGTTCAAGAGTTTGATCAAGTCATGGACTGTCAGTGCCCAGTCCGACAGGCCAGCCGAATGGCAACAGAGGTGAAGGCAACAGTCTGCACCAATGAGGCGGGGTTTTTATGGGGGATGGCTGAACATGACATATTTTTCCGCCCCTTTCTCGCCATTGAATGGAGAATGTGATGATGAAGCAGTGGATTTAGGATGAGTTAGGTTGATTAAGGATGTAGTATGATGAAACAAAACCGTGGTGGTTTTTAGATGAAAGTCTTGGGGGGGCACCTTTCTTTCAGCAACCAGAGTCACTGACAATTTGAGGCATCCCCGAAAACGAATGCTGGTCAAACCAAAGCTTGGGGTTTTCGATCACGCTTGCCCAAACCTGGCATTCGGCATTCATTGGCTGGGCACTTACCCTCATGATCCCTCATGTGTGTCACTCACAGCCAAATGTCGTTTTTGCTCCCTGTGATTTTATTTTGTGACTCCAATCTATCAAGTGCGGGCGTTTTGGTTTGACAGGTTGCTTCTCCAGGAGGCCTTGCTGCGTATGATTTGATCTACAAAAGTCTCAGCCTCAGTGCGAAATGCCCATGTGAGGTGTTGGGACAGCCGTGGTGACATTCATTGCCAAAGTGTTTCAGCTTGGCATTGGGCTTCACAATTTGAAGCCGCAAGGAGTGGGTCGTCCATTCAATTGGGAAAAAATGGGTTGTCCATTTGTATACTGTATAATAGTACAATGATGGGAAACATGGATTGATCATGTGGCTAGTGCCCAGCAGCCAAGGCATATCCTTGATGCCGCAAACAATGTTGCAGTGGGCGTCGGAATAATTGGATGCAAACTGCAGCTCCCGCCTATCAGTTTTGACTCCCAACCAGACAGCCATTCAAATGAAGACCGATGTGTGTTGAGTGAGTTTGACCGCAGTGGCTCGCTACGTAAAGTTTGACTTGGCTTTCCAGTCAGCAGATTTGTTTGTACGAAGCAAATTTATTCTCTGACAGTGGCGTGAATTCCCAGAGGGTAAAATATATATTTCTTCCCTAAAACCCAGTACGATGCAGTTCAAAATGGACTCTGGCATCCTTGAGGAGCTAAGGGATGGAAATTTGAAAAGATCGAACTAACAGAGAACGACAGGGAGGAAATCCCCATCATCATACCATAGCGACACATGAAGGCTCGACTCTCAGAAACGCGAACTCAGGAAGATGCTTCCAAGCTGAGTTCGCATCACACGAATCAGCAAGCGCAGGGACACTCCAGCCAATTTCTATATAAGATGCAGAATTGAAGTTCCTGACATGCATGAGATGACACATCAGACCTAAGCAAATGGATTGGAACTGCAGTGCAGGTAGGGACAAGTCCCTTACCATGCGTCATCCGGCCAAATCAGCAAATAAAACCTCGTATCAGCACGATAGCAGTTTTGCTCTTATAGAAACAAAATATTGGATGCAAGGTGAACCCATGAAATTTCACGTGGTTTTCTCGCCGATTTGCAGGGATGTGACGCCGAATTCACGGAAAATTCTTGGGTGCAGCGTTGCGTTTTTTTGTTCCCGTACCTGCCGCCACATTCAGCAAAATCGTCATGCCAAGCTTGCAACAAATCATGTTCTTAGGGGACATGAGCCCAAATTCGCAATTTCTGTACCAAAACCCCCTGTCTGGGGGGGTTTGCCCGAAACGCCCCTCTGGGGAAACATTTTGACGTATTTTGACCATGTGTGAGCAGCAAAGACAGCCCCAGATGGTTGGATGCACCAAGAGAATTGTTGCGGCGGTATATGCCCGACTGAACCACGGATATGCCACTTGCCACTTGTCAAACTCTTTCGGTGAATTGACCAAATCAGCTTCTCACAAAGTTTGTGTAAGCATCATGTGCTTCCCGCAATCACTTGGTTTGCCCAAACTCGCCCAGGCTCCAAGTTGAATAGATATGATATGCTCAAAATTCTGAGACTCGCACCTGTGAGGAGCAGGCAACAAACCAAATCCAAGAGCATGTTCTGCGCCCAAGCTCGCGCATGCAGGCGCAAGCTTAAAGACTCGTGTTAGAAANGGCTCATACCATGTAGGACCTGGTGGCAATGGCGCTTCGCATGTGACTTATTCATCAACCCCCAAGTGCGGATGTTTGATGCCCAGGTCCAAAGAAGTGCCAAAATGCGACGATTGAATTTTCGACTACATGGGTTGTGTGTCTGCAGCCTGCTCCTGTGGGCATTTGTGCGCCCATTGCATGGTGGCAGTCGCAAGATGTCGCAAAGCTGGCTTGAAAGACTCTTTCATAGCTTTTATCATATGAAATGCACCATATCTGTTCTAGGCCCTCCAAGATGCATGACCCATTGGCTTGGTTGTGGCGATGCACATGTCCGGAATTGTGTTTCAGGTTGTTTCTACTTGTATTTTTGTCGCAGTTTGTTTGCCGTGTTGCCATGCAAATCGGATACGGCTCTATTGGACAGGCATCATATCCCAGAGGAGGGCCAAGCGCATCATGTACCAAGAAAGGCCCAGTGCAATCCATTGCCCCCTTGGAAGGTCGTGTCATAATTGTGCACCTACGTAATTTTCCTTTAAGCGATACATGGGGCCTTTCCAAATTTGTGGATGTGATGTCCTTTCCGTGAACCTGGAGTTTCCGACATTGCTCACATGTCACAGACACTCGGATTGAAGAGATTTGCGCGGCATGGCGTTCCTCGCGGAGTCATGGACGCTGTGCCACAAGGGCCAGCATTTCTTCCCTCCAATTGGGTATGACTGTTTGGGTTTGCTTTGCTGAGGCCCCTGTTTCAACTTGTCCGGCAGCGGGTATGGATGGAATGAGACGGGTGATCGTCAAATGACAGTCAACAAACATCAAAACTGGGGTAAATGACGTTGTTTGACCACCAAAGTCAAAATGCAGTCAAAGCGGACCTCATGTTTCACTTTTTGCCGGTACCATTTTGTAAACTGTGAGCTGCTGACTTGTTGTAGATTACCAATTTAATTTAAGCGTCAAACAGGCAAAAAAGTTTTTACCACCAAAGTTCGTCACCGGGAATCCCTGGGTGATGAGAGCCTCGCGCAAAATATTTCTCGCACCTGTGAGGAGCAGGCAACAAACCAAATCCAAGAGCATGTTCTGCGCCCAAGCTCGCGCATGCAGGCGCAAGCTTAAAGACTCGTGTTAGAAANCTCGCACCTGTGAGGAGCAGGCAACAAACCAAATCCAAGAGCATGTTCTGCGCCCAAGCTCGCGCATGCAGGCGCAAGCTTAAAGACTCGTGTTAGAAATATGACGGAACGCAAGCTTCCCGCCGTCGCAAATGGACTTTGCCAAGGTTTGAGAAAAAAATGCAGATATAGTTATATAATGCCAGCTTGTGATTCAGCGCGTCTTGACGCATTCAGAGCATGAGGCACAGGGTTGGCTCATACCATGTAGGACCTGGTGGCAATGGCGCTTCGCATGTGACTTATTCATCAACCCCCAAGTGCGGATGTTTGATGCCCAGGTCCAAAGAAGTGNGGCTCATACCATGTAGGACCTGGTGGCAATGGCGCTTCGCATGTGACTTATTCATCAACCCCCAAGTGCGGATGTTTGATGCCCAGGTCCAAAGAAGTGTCAAAATGCGACGATTGAATTTTCGACTACACGAGCCGAATGCAGAAGTGGCAGACCTTGAGATTGTGTGCCTGCAGCCTGCTCCTGTAGGCATTTGTGCGCCCATTGCATGGTGGCAGTCGCAAGATGTCGCAAAGCTGGCTTGAAAGACTCTTTCATATCTTTTATCATATGAAATGCACCATATCTGTTCTAGGCCCTCCAAGATGCATGACCCATTGGCTTGGTTGTGACGATGCACATGTCCGGAATTGTGTTTCAGGTTGTTTCTATTTTTGTCGGGCTTTTCGCAAAAAGGTATGCGTTTGAAAGTTAGCTGGGATGGCTGGCCAAACCAGACTCGAAAAAACACAAATAAATGCTCGTTTGAGAGATTTCTGCCTTTTGAGCGGTTTTTCTCCAAATGAGCGTAATTGCACCACTTTTGACCCGTCTGTCAAGACACAAATGCGCGTTTTCTAGTTCAAGTGAGCATAAAAAGTCAGAACGAGCGTAAATCCAAGCAAAAACTGCTATGAGCAGAAAACAGTGCTAATTGAAGATCCAGGTTGCGCTCGGTTGCGCCAACCTGCGCCGGTTTACGCAAAATTCCATGGGGATGCGCATCCGACGTCCGTTCCGCGAACCTTGTCGAAGTAACGGGGGTTCTGGGGAGGGTTCTTCGGAGATCGAGGATGTTTAATTGTAATTTCATTAGAGCGCTGGTCGTGGGGAAAACTTAGACCAGGTTCCGAAGAACAGTCTGTCGGACCAGCATCCCCATTCCGCTCTCTTCTGAACAATTAAATCTGCTATTTGGGGCATATCACATTTTTGGACCAACCCTTTCATGTGTGCATTTCAGATCAATGCAACCTCTGGGCATACTCCAGGCTACTTGTTGACGCCTGTCCATTAATCCATTAGAGCCGTATCCGAGTTGCCGGACAACACGGCGAAGAAACTGCGCAAATTTATCCAACGCCAAGAAGTTTAGTAAACGCGCGCATTTACAAGTGCTCTTTTGATATTCTAGGACTTTAGGATACTAGAAAGGCTCCATGCAACTCAGTGCCAGATTTGCAGTGCAAGTGCATTGCCGCAACAGGGGCTACGAGAGCTGGAATTGGCATCAAGGGCTGCCATATTGAGATTAATTAACTTGAGTTTAAAAAGTTTTCAAGCGAATGTGCCAAAAAAAGGTTCTGCCAGAACCCTCGCAAAGCACTTTGAACGACGTTATTGACATTGGTGGATTTTTGGGATTTCGGCAGAGATTTCAGATTTGAGCAATTCCTGTGCTGAAACCAAATTTCAGCAGTTCCCAAAAAGGATTCCCCAGGCATCAATGCATGTTGCATGCACATAACTGCGCCCCAGCCATGACATACCACGCCGAGCTTTTGGGGGAACGCTCGATACAACTATAAATTTGATGAAACGCCTGATTAAGTGCAAAACGACCGATATTTGTTAGGAGTTGGAAAGCTCAGGAATAAATTTACGCGGCGTGGCGTTCCTGAGGAGTCACGAAGCAATCAAGAACTTGCATGTCATTTGTGCCTACATGTCAGAGAATGGGATTGAACTTGAACATGCCTTCGATCAATTATCTTTGGTAGTTTTGAACTATGACCTACAATGACCTAGTTTTTCATCATCTCGTCTAATTTTGCTAGTTTGCCTAGTTTTGCTTCCTAGTGGCCAATCTATTACAGATTGGAATATTGAACATGATTGAACATGCCTTGCATCCCGGCTGCGTCCCAGGGGCTCGGCGGAATTTTTAGATATCGCTTTGAAAAACGGCTTTCAACGGAATTCCAATGTTGGAAGCCTCGGCAGAATCCACCTGGACCTCAGTTTGGGAGGCTTCTAAGAGGCAGGGAAAGGGTGCCTAAGCATTTGACATACGGTCCCTGAAAACACAAAGCACCAAATGTGGGGAACAGGTGGGCCGCAGAACCTGACCTTAGTCGCCGCGTAGTGCTCTCGACAGTGCCTAAGTGTGCAAGAATGTGCCTCCTTGAATCTGACACGGAACGGAAATCATGGACCGCCAAATGTTGAATCCATTCACCCGCTCTACAAATTTGCCGTGCGCTTTGCAACCGAACACGTGCGATTTCACATACAATCCTGTGATCAAAAAACGTATGAGAGTTGTTTTATGACCTCAGTGCACCCTATGCGGGGAGTATGAAACATCACAGGTGGGCCGCACATGTGATGTCTGGATTTGGTAAAAGAATGCTTGTGCAACTTCCTCACCAGCAGTGGATGTGCGAACTGCCATGCATTCGAGCATGGTGTGGGAGGGTTGTAAATTGATCTTTGGCACGGGCCCTTAACCAGCATGCTTTCCGCCGATATCGTCAAGGAGGGTGCAAGATGAACCGCAAGTCTTGCAGTGTTGCAGAGTTTCACGTTTCTTCTTATTTTCAGCCTTGAACTTGAAATACTGCATAGTACTTCTTCTTTTATTAAACTTTATTAGTTTGTCTTTGCTTTGAGGACCACATGCAGGCAGGAGTGGCGCGTGCCGCCGGCGGGCAGGGGGTCGAACGCCCCCTACCAGGCAGCAGTTCTTGGCACTTGAACCATGTGTATCATTTGAATTCGTTTGATACCTTTTATGGTGCCACCTGCAATTTGCAAATTCAACTGAATTGTCAACTGTTGAGCGCCTTGTGCGAAAAGTCTGTCAATTTGCCTCTGCACACTCTGTATCCAATTGGTCGAAGCAACCAAAATTCTCGTTGTCGTTTGGATCCCGGACATAACACATGTAAGCATTGCTTCCTGTTTCTCTTATGCTAGCACTTTTCCCTGGGCAAGAGCTTCCGGCTCCGATTTCTTTCCGATAAATATGGATCAAACGAATAGAAAAAATCGAAGGGCCACGTCCAACAAAATACAACACCCATATACACCCATCAAGTCATCTTACGCTCCATAACCACAGCTGGCAATTTCTTCGCGATTGAAGTGTTTACAGGTGAAAACCCTACCCCGCAGCATCCGATAGTGCGACGTTAGCTAGGCCCCGCAACTGACGATGAGAGAGCCAGGCTGCGCCAACAAGAGGCCCCAGCTCGAGGACATTCAGGCCACAGCGTGTTTCATGAAATGTGAGTTTCATGGTGCACCGAATGCATTGCATGTTTGTGGTGGGTTGAATGACGTCGCAGTCCATCGCAGGCCTGAGTCTTAATCCGAACTGGCCGCAGTACTGCAGAGACAAGATTTGTCTTCCAACCTGGACAGTTGCGTAGAGATTACGTTTTCGCCTCGCCAACTTTGGACCTGATAGGGTGCTAGCAAGTGCCACAGAGTAATATGTGATTAAACGCTATTAAAGGATATTAAAGGAACGGAGTACTGCTCTGACAAGTTCCCGCCATGCCATGTGTTGAGCCGTCCATTTGGAGCGGCCCTGAGGGCCTGAGCCAGTTTCAGATTTTTAGATGCCAATTCGATGCGGGCAGAGATTTATTTCCCAACTTGGGTTTGTTTCCAAGCTTCTTTCTACCACCTAGTTCCCATTCACTTGTCGCGACTTTTTCACGGGGTGCTCACTGACTCCTCTGGGGCTTTCCAGGTTCTCGTTTTTGCAAGGTTTGATGTTTGAACCACACAGCTGCAGTTTAGTCAAATCGCTCAAAACCTTGGCTCTGGCCATTTCAATTTTCTGATTTTCGCAATCACAGCCGCTTATGAACCTGTCCTTTAGACTTGCCGGGCTTATTCCATTGCACTTCACCGTGACTTGTCAATTCACGCAAGGATACTGAAACAACACTTTTGTGCAGTCTCCGTCCTGACACCACGCGCATCCACTTGTATAGTTGAATCAGTCCAGTCGTTACAGTGAGATTCGGGTCCGAAACGGTTATTGGTGTTAGTTGGCTTGACAATACCTGAACATTCCTTCGATCGATAGTTGTTGGTAGCTTTGGATAGTTTTGGAGTATGACTCATGACCTAAAATAAAATGACGTAGATTTTCAGCATCTCGTCTAATTTTGCTAGTTTGCCTAGTTTTGCTTCCTAGTGGCCAATCTATCACAGATTGGAATTCTGAATATGATTGAACATGCCTTGCATCCCGGCTGTGCGTCCCAGAGGCAGGCCAGGCCATTCCCATATCTCAAGCATCAACACAGTTTAAATGCAGAGAATTGCGCCCAATATTTCCCACAAAATGCCCGCAAAAATCCGCAAAATGCCCGCGAATCCAAGAATCTGGTGAGATTGTATAAATTTGGGAATGCCAAATTATACACAAACCAATTTGGATGTGCAGCTCTACATTTTGAAAGTGAAAACTGGTGAGAACAGAAGGAAGAGGGCCATGCGCATGGGAAGCACGGCCATTACCATACCACGCCGAGCTTTTTGGGGAAACGCTTGATCCGACTATAAATTTGATGAAATGCCTGGTGCAAAAGGACCGATATTTGTTAGGAGTTGGACCAGGTATACTCCGCGAGCAGTTCTAGACACACGACGAAACCATGAGCGCCAGAGTTTTAATCCAGGTAATTTTTGCCAGCATCAGCATGATTGCATGATATTCTTTCCAGCCTGGAATGGACACCAGATAGGAGGACCTTTATACCCTGTCTTGGGTAAGAGCCCATTATGAGCCCGTTCTCAGTGCAAGGGTATGCGAGGGTAGTCAGCAAGGTTTGACAGCCCAATGACACACGCCATTTGCAAAGCCAGCAAACCCAAACACAGCTAGAGTTTTTGGTGCCTAACCGGCCGAGATTTTGGTTCGTAACTAGCCGTCCCAGGCACTGCTGAGCAGCAACATTGATTTGGGAAGGGATTAATCAGTTTCCAGCGGGGCCAAAAAAACTAGATATCAAGAAGGCCACGACCCGATTATTCGCATGCCAGACACCACGAGCATGCCTGTTTTACTCATTGCGTAGCAGAAAATTAGAGGCGCATAGTAGGCCCCCAGAATGCCGAACAAGCCCTAATGAATTTCGCCAAGCTTCTGCCTCGCGTCCCAGTGCTTTCGCATGCGCACACTTCGTGCACCAGTGCATTGGTCTGCCAGACCACATGAATCTGCCGCATGAGAATATGACTCTCTACCTGTCGTCGAATCAACGATGACAATCAAAGCCGTAACGACCCCAAAAGATGCTCAAGGCCGTTTGACCAAAAGAAAATTGGATTCTGGTTTTCCAGATAATTAATCAGAGCTGCGTCATCGGAGCTTGTTCCACATTCTTAGGCCTACTAACCCGGCTACGCGGAACTTAGTCGGATTTTGTCCCAAAGCTGCCAGAAATTGAAAAGCTTTGCTACTGGAAGGTGCATGACGCCATTGTTTTTGAGCCACTCGGCTGGCAGGGGCTTTTTCTTGGGCTCTACACACTTTTTTAGCCAGGAGCACCCAACGGGGATGGCAGATTCAGTTCTCATTCTTTGCCTGTCCTCCATTGAACCAAAAGCTTCTCAATTTCCAAATCTGAAGGCTTCCTTCACCTGTCAAGGGTTGCTTGTCCAATCAGATTTGCTCCAGAACAAGCCCTTCAATCACCTTTTACTGCGTCAGCACTGGAGGACTGTGAGCCAGTCGTGCCCGTCCTGCAAGACACGTTGCGAAGTTGGTGCGCGGTGGTGGCCATTCAAACCCACAGACAGATCAGCTTGGCTGAGCAAGTGCGAAGGGGGTCCAGAGTATAACGTGCGCCCTTTGTTGAAGGATAACAGTGTTTTGTATTCATCATGCACGTTGGTTTGCTTTTAGGATCTTTGAGGCCACGAGGAAAGTGGAGCAGCTGCCTGCCTCTTCAATGTTTATGGAGCGCACATTAGACTTTCGTTAGGCTTTCATTCTTGATGGTCTGTCTCAAAACATCCCTCGAAGACGATGATGCGGGAGCCGTTCAGAGCATCCAAGCTGCACGGCTCTCAGCAAATGTCTTGTCATGTTGTGCCGTTGTGTCTTTGTTTCGCAATGAAAACGACACATGAAATCTCCGAATTCCAATCTTGTAGTGAGAAGTTGAAGTATAGCAGGCCGCATGTTGGGTGTTGAATCTGGGTCACCTAGCTGCTCTTTGCGGCCCAATCAGCAACAAGCATGTTTTGTATGTTGCCGCTGCAGCATCGCAAATCCTCATGCCGAGCAAGACGTGCAGTGGATGATGTATGTCGATCCGATTGCGACGAAGATGCGGCTCGTAGCATGTGCAGCCAACGGTACATTTGATCCTTACCGTTGTGCCGGAAGGTTTTGTAGTCTGGGAATAGGCGCAGCTGAAATCAGCTACGATGCCGATGCTCCCCTGTTTTGTCGACAAAGATGCGGTGTCTGAGTGGTCCTAAGAAGGTTGAAAATGCCGTGCCGTGGCCTATGACTATTTCCATGATGTTGCTTGCAGCGACCTGCAGAAAAGCGAGAATGGCTCAGAGATGCGCTAGAAACTAGCGTGTCAGACCAAACGGCATAGAGTTAAACATGAGCTGACATACACCAATCACAGAGAAGCTTCTGCACACGTGAGCGCAACTTGGGATGTTTGGCCGCTTTTGCAAGGGAAAACATGGGGAGCATTTTTGCCTGTTGGAAGGTGTCGTCACACGGGTCTAAGTGGCATCAACATGTCGAGTTGCGGTCAAAAAATCAACATTAACAGCGTAAACGGTTGATGTTCCCACAGCCAAATTTTCAAGACAGAGCTGATTGATGAGACAGCGTGGTAGTTTCTCATGAAAGTTGACTGGAGTGATATACGAAATATGTGTAAGATTCTTTGGCTCCGCATGGCAGTAGGAGTCCCATCATCTTCAAACAAGTGGGTAGGGCATTGTGTGAATTGATGTATTTGGTTGGGCCGATGTTTGGCTTTCAACACAGAATTGTTAAACTGCATGTCGGCTTTGTGTGTGTTCGAAATGGAAATTTGATGAAATTGGATGATTTGGATTGATTTGGTTTGATGGTCGATAGGCATTCAGTTCATGAAATATCGCAGGCAATCCAGGGGTGGCGGTGATATGAATCATGGATTTGCATTGCGGTTGTCGGCAATGGCAATCGTGAGAACCTGGCCTGGTGGCCATTGTTTTCTTGGGTGCCCACTAGTACATTCATGTTCTCTTTTGCGCGAACTTTAACCACCGCGCTGTCGGCTCAAACGTCGATGCAAAATATGATGAGACCAACACCACAAATTCAATTCCGATGAGAATGAGCAGAGCGGTGTTCGCAGCAAAATTCATGAACTTCGACCCATATCAGGATCAGGAATCCGGAACACATGTAGAAATGGAATGAAATCACCGCAACTTACACGATGGATCAGGATCAGGGACATTTTTAATGTACCATGAAAACTCAAGGTCGCTGTCAGACTGATTCCGCGACTGCCCTTTTGTGCAGCGGAAGGTGCCGGGGTGGACGCCATACAAAGAATGAGTTCCGAAGATCTTGTCACTTGACAGCGCGTCGAAAATATGATTATGTCATATTATGTCATATTATGATCTATGGTTCAGCAGGTTGATCAATTCGAGGCTGCAACGGCATGGATGTAAACACTCAGTGCGTCAACGGTGAAAGATCGAGTCACACCGATTCTGGTGGCCCCATTTCAAACATTTAAAAAGTGAAACTTTGGAGCAGCCAAAGTAGATAGACGGAAAAAAAAAGGTTCACACTCTGGAGGATTGTGCAAGTCTAGATTCCTTACACCCTTCTGTAGGACAACGCAATGTTCTCCTAACATGGCAGTTGTGCCATATCGTGCTTAACACTGGAAACATGGCTGCTACTTGAAATAAGGTATAGTACACTTACGGTCAGGCGCCATCGTTTGCCCGGAGGCGCAACGACGGTCATCATCATCATCATCATCATCATCATCATCATCATCATCATCATCATCATCATCATNTACGGTCAGGCGCCATCGTTTGCCCGGAGGCGCAACGACGGTCATCATCATCATCATCATCATCATCATCATCATCATCATCATCATCATCATCATCATGAAGCGGCTACTCTGTCTCTCGTCCCATTTTCTCCGCGGCAAGGCAGAGGGTTCAGACGGCATACATCCAATTGCAAGACTCAAATTGAAACACAGTCTTGGGTGGCATCATCAGCGTTCNAGGCAGAGGGTTCAGACGGCATACATCCAATTGCAAGACTCAAATTGAAACACAGTCTTGGGTGGCATCATCAGCGTTCCATCGCTCTTTCTTTTGGCGCGAGCCAAGCGAGCAGAAGATGCCAAGCCCTCATAGGCACTTGTGCCGGGAATCTAATATACTGCGGGATATAGGAGATGGCGCAAGTCTCATCATCCAAGTAGTGACATGAAGATGAAATCATGCATGACATGAACATGACAACATACATGACAATGATCATGAGAACATGCATTTTTTTCATTTTCCATTTAATAGCATGGATAGGAGAATGATCATGAAAACATACGTGTTATGCACATACGACATGTCGTATATAATGACATGTAAAATCATAGAAAAATCAGGATACCCCCCAAACCCCCACCCACCCTAAATGGTAACCTATATGACATTACAACATACATCATATTATGAGAATGATTCTGATCACATACATACATGTGATGTATGTAAATACGACATGTCGTATATAATGACATGTAAAATCATACAAAAACCATGATACCCCCCCAACCCCCCCACCCTAAATGGTAACATGCATGATATTACAACATACATGATATGAGAAGGATAATGATAACATATATTTGTTGTGAATATAGTACATGTGATATGTCAGAACATGAAACACGATTAAAAGTTTGGGCAAACGATGGTGCCTGCGCGTACACTTACTAATGACCCCAAATCCTCTAGTTTACAATCGCAACTTTCCTGTCGAAATGAGGGTGAGTTCCCATTTTGGGGGATCTTCTTCCGCCATATCTGCAAATTTACCTGTGAATGGAACGATCATGTATGTTGCTACTTGTGCTGGCCATTTGCATGCTCTCATGGATTTTGGATGCTTTGGGCACGTTCCAAAATTGAAGACGAATCGAGAACCTCGCAGATTTTGAAATCATTTCGAGTTCAATCACCCAGCCAATTTTTATCCATCCATAGGTCATGGATAATCAGTGACCCGGTCAGGCACGCCGAATGGAAACAGAAGTGAAGGCAATGGTGCATACCATTGAGGCTGGGTCCTCGATTTTCCACCACTTTCTGGGCCATTGAGTGGAGATGAGGGGAGAATGTGAGGATGAAGCGGTGGACTTAGGATTTCGCATGGGCGACCCTTTTTTTGAATCAGAACCAAATTTTCGGTTGCAGATGTGGTTTCAGATTTTAGTAGATGACCAACTTGGTACGTCTATTGGCGCCCAATTTGTATATGACCCATTTCAGTCTGGCTGTGAATATGGGCGATTGGCCACCTTTTGATCACGCATTGTGAAGGATTTGCCTTGCCAATGTAGCTGAAACTCCAGAGACCCTATGTTGGAAGATCCACCTAATCAAAGGAAGTTTCGTAGAGAAACTCCGAGTTACGGAAAGTGAACATAGCTAGTAATCCAAAGATCATTGTGTCAGGTGGGCACCTGCGATTCACCACCCACATTAACACTTCGCCACATTAACAATTCACCACATTAACAATTCACCACATTAACACTTCCATTAACAATTCACCACATTAACAATTCACCGCATTAACAATTCACCGCGTTAACAATTCACCACATTAACAATTCACCACATTAACACTTCCATTAACAATTCACCACAGTAACAATTTACCACATTAACACTTCACCACATTAACAATTCACCACATTAACACTTCACCACATTAACAATTCACCACATTAACAATTTACCCCATTAACAATTCACCAGATTAACAATTCACCACATTAACAAGTCACGACATCAACAACTCACCACATTAACAATTCACCACATTAACAGTTTACCACATTAACAATTCACTGCATTAACAATTCACTCCATTAACAATTCACCAGATTAACAATTCACCACATTAACAAGTCACGACATCAACAACTCACCACATTAACAGTTCACCACATTAACAGTTTACCACATTAACAACTCACTGCATTAACAATTCACTCCATTAACAATTCACGACATTAACAATTCATCACATTAGCCCAAAGATCATTGTGTCAGGTGGGCACCTGCCTGAAGAGATCATTAAGTCACAAAGATCATTGTGTCAGGTGCGGACTTGCGTGAAGAGATCAATTTGCTNCATTGTGTCAGGTGGGCACCTGCCTGAAGAGATCATTAAGTCACAAAGATCATTGTGTCAGGTGCGGACTTGCGTGAAGAGATCAATTTGCTTCTGTTTCGTAAGCATGTCTGTGCAGTTTGCATTGGAACTGCTACATCAAGGATGAGATTTGAATGTTAGGATTTGCACGAAACATTGTGTTTTTTCGGGTAAACGGAG
>BGPT01001895.1:88965-99023 GCA_003297045.1 Symbiodinium sp. clade C Y103
CTTTGTGCAAGCTTTGTAGTACGAAGTAGTACTGGGACGTGCTTTGTGCAAGCTTTGTAGTACGAAGTAGTACTGGGACGCGCTTTGTGCAAGCTTTGTTGTACGAAGTAGTACTGGGACGCGCTTTCTTCTTTTGGAAACTTCCGCCACCCGCCTCGTGCGGGTTTTACTTGTAATTTAATATATTACAACTTATTCCTTGTGGGGGCAAATGATTTTCACTTTCCACCCTACAAGGGACAGACAATCCAAGGGCAATGTGAACTTTTCACCCTCCACGTTTCAACGAGAACCGCAAGAAATGGGTGCACGATGATAGTGCGGTAAAACCAAAAATATCCAAAAACAAAGCTGCAGTTGGGTGATTATTACCGAGAGCGTCTGCGAAGGGTTTTTCGTAAAAAGGGATCTGCATTATTACATCTTCATATCTTCACATCTGCACATCTTACATCTTCATATCTTCACATCTGCGTATCTTCACATCTGCATATCTTCACATCTGCACATCTCACATCTGCACATCTTACATCTTCATATCTTCACATCTGCAAATCTTTACATCTGCATATCTTCACATCTGCACATCTTACATCTTCATATCTTCACATCTGCATATCTTCACATCTGCACATCTTACATCTGCACATCTTACATCTTCATACTTCACATCTTCATATCTTCACATCTGCATACTTTTCTCTCCTCCTTCTTTCTCTCTTCTGCTAATTTCTACTTCTTTCTTAAGGCGGGCAGTGCCTCCGAAGAATCACGAACTGCAACCGTTTCGCACGAAACGAGGTTCGATCGTCAAAAACTGAGGTAAAATTGCGATTCCCGGGTGTCTGGCGCAACCCTTACGCACGAAACGAGGTTCGATCGTCAAAAACTCATGAGGTAAAATTGCGATTCCCGGGTGTCTGGCGCAACCCTTACGCACGAAACGAGGTTCGGGTGTCTGGCGCAACCCTTACGCACGAAACGAGGTTCGATCGTCAAAAACTGAGGTAAAATTGCGATTCTTGACGAGTCTACGCGGGTCTACAGCAACCCTTACGCACGAAACGAGGTTCGATCGTCAAAAGCTGAGGTAAAATTGCGATTCTTGACGGGTCTACGCGGGTCTACAGCAACCCTTACGCACGAAATGAGGTTCGATCNGATCGTCAAAAGCTGAGGTAAAATTGCGATTCTTGACGGGTCTACGCGGGTCTACAGCAACCCTTACGCACGAAATGAGGTTCGATCGTCAAAAGCTGAGGTAAAATTGCGATTCTTGACGGGTCTACGCGGGTCTACAGCAACCCTTACGCACGAAATGAGGTTCGATCGTCAAAAACTGAGGTAAAATTGCAATTTTGCGTCTCTGTGTAAAAGTGTTTGTTTGTAAAAGGGTTTATGTGTAAAAGTTTTTCTGTGTAAGAGGGTCTGTGTCTGCAAGTGTCTTTGTGTAAAGGTGTTTGTGTGTAACAGGGTCTGTGTGTAAAAGTGTTAGTGTGTAAAATGGTCTGTGTGTAAAAGCGTTTGTGTGTAAAGGCATCTGCTTGTGTGTAAAAGCATCTGTGTGTAAAGGTGCTTGTGTGTAAAAGCTTCTGAGTGTAAGAGTGTCTGTGTGTAAAAGCGTCTGTGTGTAAAAGCGTCTGTGTGTAAAAGCATCTGTGTGTAAAAGCGTCTGTGTGTAAAAGCATCTGTGTGTAAAAGGGTCTGTGTGTAAAAGCGTTTGTGTATAAAAGCGTCTGTGTGTAAAAGCAGCTGTGTGTAAAAGGGTCTGTGTGTAAAAGCTTGTGTGTAAAAGGGTCTGTGTGTAAAAGTGTGTATGTGTGTGTGTCTAAAAGCGATGGTGTGTAAAAGCATCTGTGTGTAAAAGCTTCTGTGTGTAAAAGCGTCTGTGTGCAAAAGCGTCTGTGTGTAAAAGCGTTTGTGTGTAAAGGGGTCTGTGTGTAAATGGTTTGTGTGTAAAAGCGTTTGTGTGTAAACGGGTTTGTGTGTAAAAGGGTCTGTGTGTAAAGGGGCTTGTGTGTCAAAGCGTCTGTGCGTAAAAGCGGCTGTGTTTAAAAGCATCTGTGTGTAAAAGGGNGGTTTGTGTGTAAAAGGGTCTGTGTGTAAAGGGGCTTGTGTGTCAAAGCGTCTGTGCGTAAAAGCGGCTGTGTTTAAAAGCATCTGTGTGTAAAAGGGTTTGTGTGTAAAGGTGCTTGTGTGTAAAAGCTTCTGTGTGTAAGAGGGTCTGTGTGTAAAAGCCTTTGTGTGTAAAGCGTCTGTGTGTAAAAGCGCTTGTGTGTAAAAGGGTCTGTGTGTAAAAGGATCTGTGTGTAAAGGGGCTTGTGTGTCAAAGCGTCTGTGTGTAAGAAGTGTCTGTGTGTTACAGCATCCGTGTGTAAAAGGGTTTGTTTGTCAACGTGTCTGTGTGTAAAAGGCCTTGTGCGTAATAGTGTTTGTGTGTAAAATGGTCTGTGTGTGAAAGTGTCTCCGTGTAAAAGGGTCCGTGTGTAAAAGTTTTTGTGTTTCCGAAGGGTTTGTGTGTAAAAGATTGTTTGCGAAGCGATGCGGCGTGAGAGTTGAAAGCGATTGAAATCACCAATGACCTACAGACCTACAGTAATCATCACAAAGCAAGACGTACTTCAACGGTCTCGAACTTACACTGGAACCATGCAGTGCCCACTACCAGCTTGGGACGCGTTGCCATGGCGTCTCCTCGTCTCCTCCTCCGTTGAGGCATGCGGGGCGGGGCATTTTCTACGTGCCGCAACAGCAGAAGTCTTTTGCATCGATAGCATGTGTTTTACTGGAGATGACATGTAGGTGCTTCGTAAGGTTCGTGGATTGTTTGCTACTGATTGTAAACATGTTTGACCACTTGTGCGTCATCATGTCGCTGATCTGTTGTATGTGCTTGGGGTGTTACTGCTTGATCTGCGCGGTGTCGTGCGTTATGGCTCAAGATTCTTTTGCGTGCCGGTTGCATTGTTTCCTTCTTCTGCTTCCAATGGATGTGTCCGTGAAGCTGCGGGAACTGCAAAGCGGTGCGGGCGCGGATGGCCGTAGATGGTTGGAAGACGCGCTGCAGGGTCTGAACCAGGACCAAGTGCGGCGCGTAGCTGCTTTGTTGCCGCTATCTTTTGCGAGAGGAGATGCGCTGAAAGTGATGCGCAAGAAGTTGTTGCAGAAGATATGGCTCGAAGAGTCATTGCGAGTGNATGCGCTGAAAGTGATGCGCAAGAAGTTGTTGCAGAAGATATGGCTCGAAGAGTCATTGCGAGTGGCAGAGTATTCGTTGCAGGAGAGCGTGCATCGGCTTTGCAAGAATGCCAAGGGTCCCGAGTGGCTGAAGGATGCTTTGAGCGAGGAAGTGGTGGTCTTTCGGCACGGACCAACCGCCAGTGGGAAGCAAAACCAAGATGAAGGAGATGCGAGATGGTCTGGTGCAGGGTGTGTGGTCGGAGGCACGTGCTTGGTTGGAGACACGTCGCAGTTTTTGTTTGCTGTGTCACCGGTTTAAATGCAATCTTGCTTTTAATTTTTACACAAATATTTGCGTGGACTGTTTGGTATTGGGTGTGTCATGGTTTGTCTGCGGCGTATCACTGTACATTTTGAATTTGCAAAACATCTTCACTTTGACATGCATCTTGTATATTGTGACTATCTTCACTATATTGTGTTCGGTCTCTGCACGTCCATATTCTTTAAACCTCTCGTACTACTTTCATTTACTGGAGAACCAATTTCTGTTGGTAGGTTGCGAAGATTTCGGAGGATTTTGATGGAAGGCAACGGGATCGTGATCAAGTTGTTTCCGAAGTTGGTCGCCTGCCGGGTGCGGCATCGCCAGAAACGGGGTTCGATCGTCAAAAACTGCGGTAAAATTGCGATTTCGAGTGTCCCGGATGAACCCTTCCCGCACGAAATGAGGTTCGATCGTGAAAAACTGAGGTAAAATTGCGATTTTACGTCTCTGTGTACAAGTGTCTGTGTGTGAAAGGGTCTGTGTGTAAAAGTTTCTGTGTGTAAGAGGCTCTGTGTGTGAAAGTGTCTTTGTGTAAAGGTGTTTGTGTGTGAAAGTGTCTTTGTNTCTGTGTGTAAAAGTTTCTGTGTGTAAGAGGCTCTGTGTGTGAAAGTGTCTTTGTGTAAAGGTGTTTGTGTGTGAAAGTGTCTTTGTGTAAAGGTGTTTGTGTGCAGCAGGGTCTGTGTGTCAAAGTGTTTGTGTAAAAGGGTCTGTGTGTAAAAGCTTGTGTGTGTAAAAGGGTCTGTGTGTAAAAGTGTGTATGTGTGTGTGTGTGTCTAAAAGCGATGGTGTGTAAAAGCATCTGTGTGTAAAAGCTTCTGTGTGTAAAAGCGTCTGTGTGTAAAAGCGTCTGTGTGTAAAAGCGTTTGTGTGTAAAGGGGTCTGTGTNCATCTGTGTGTAAAAGCTTCTGTGTGTAAAAGCGTCTGTGTGTAAAAGCGTCTGTGTGTAAAAGCGTTTGTGTGTAAAGGGGTCTGTGTGTAAAAGGGTTTGTGTGTAAAAGCGTTTGTGTGTAAACGGGTTTGTGTGTAAAAGGGTCTGTGTGTCAAAGTGTCTGTGTGTAAAAGGCATCTGTGTGTAAAAGCATCTGTGTGTAAGAGCGTTTGTGTGTAAAATAGTTTGTGTGTAAAAGNGGCATCTGTGTGTAAAAGCATCTGTGTGTAAGAGCGTTTGTGTGTAAAATAGTTTGTGTGTAAAAGCGTTTGTGTGTAAAAGGGTGTGTGTGTAAAAGCCCGATAGTGTGTAAAAGTGTTTGTGTGTGAAAGTGTCTCTGTGTAAAAGCCTTTGTGTGTAAAAGTGTCTGTGTGTAAAAGCGTCTGTGTGTAAAGGCATCTATGTGTAAAAGCATCTGTGTGTAAAAGCGTCTGTGTGTAAAATAGTTTGTGTGTAAAAGCGTTTGTGTGTGTAAAAGCGCTTGTGTGTAAAAGTGTTTGTGTGTTAAAGTGTCTGTGTGTAAAAGCCCTTGTGTGTAAAAGTGCTTGTGTGTAAAATGGTCTGTGTATAAAAGTGTCTGTGTGTAAAAGCGTCTGTGTGTAAAGGCATCTGTGTGTAAAAACATCTGTGCGTAAAAGCGTCTGTGTGTAAAAGGGTCTGTGTGTAAAAGTGTTGTGTGTAAAAGTATGCTTGGGTGTAAAAAGCGATGGTGTGTAAAAGCATCTGTGTGTAAAAGCGTCTGTGTAGATCTTCACATGTCTTCGCATCTCATATCTTCAAATCATCACATCTTAACATCTTCGCATCGTTGTATCCTCACTTCACCACATCTTCATTACATCTCTTTCATTTCACATACTGACATCTTCTTCACATGTTCCTATCCTCACGTATTTATCACATCCGTGTCTTGTCACACATTTACATTTTCATATCCTCGCATACACGCTATTTCACATCTTTCGTGTGCAAAAGAACTGATGTAAACACATCAAAAACACACGTCAACGCGATATCTTTACATATCAATATGCACCCTTAACGATATCTTTACATCATCTCATTTCAATATGCACCAATACATTGATCCCATAAAATTTCTCTTCGCTCTCGGGCCATCCGTCGTCTAGTTTTACTATTTTTGTTTAGACAAGTGTTCTGGTAAGGGGGATTATTTGTTATTGATGTTATTGAGTTCATCACATGATTGCTGTTGACTGGCATCATCATTGGGGGTTCAGCTTTAGTTTCAGTGTGTGGACCCTTTCTGCAGGTTCGATTCAGGACTGTACCGGACGGAGAAAGCTTTCATGATGCGACATGATGGGGTCGCCTCAAGCTGCGCTCCACTGTACAAAGCTACGGTTTCGTCGACAGGGGATGGTGCGCAGCAGATCCGCAACTTGACTCCGAAGTTGTCTCACTTTTCTCTCTAGGACCTCAGATGACCTTAGATGACCTTAGATGACATCTTAGGACATCTTAGGACATCTTAGGACATCTTAGGACAATAGACATCAATAGACGATTTCTCTGAGGTGTTAGGCTTGTGTGTCCGATGGCGACGTGAGTCAACGGGATCTTGAGCCAGGATCCACAGTTGCATCCCAGCTTCACGAAGAGTGTCGGCAGAAAATCGAGCATGATGTGCGTTGCTTGCCTTGGCAAAACACGAGGTTTCGACCTGTTTCGATCAGGTAATGACAAGAATCAAATAACGAAAACCAGCGGCGCCAACTGCACCCACAAATCGCTTGGATCGTAGAAATCGCCATGGTACATCGGCACCAGGCATTGGCAACCTGCGCCTCAAACCGCAAAAACCATCCGAAAACTTCGACCTGGGAACCTTATGGGACCTTCCCGTTTTGAGGCTTGTGATATCGAACTTATCCAATGATTGTGGACATTTATGAACGTGTCAATACACCGAGACACAAGCGGAATCACATGGTCGAAAACAACTCCCCGGAGGTGAGGTGATACTGTGGATGGTTGCGCAATCCTCCACGAGTTGGGAATCCCATGAAGGGAATCCTATGAAACAATGTAAATAACGGTGGTACAATGGGATACACCATCTACCAACTGGTGCAGGATTCCTTCCATCCACAGAATGATGTAGGAAAACGATGTTATTAAGTTTGGCAGCTGGATTCTACAAAGTCAAGATGAATCTCAAACCAAACACCCTTACAAATTCAGAAAGTGCATGCTTTGAATCATTCTTGAAAAAATTCAACACAAGGCTGGAGGTTGACTCTGGATTGTCCAAAAACCCCATGGAACCACCCAAAATCTCCTTCGCTAAGGGCTTGTTACGCCAAAACCTTGCTTTGCGACGGATCCCGGTTTGAAACAGTCCTTCAGGAAGAATGGCTGAAACATGTTGAATTCACGATTCTGCATGCCTTTTTCATGTGACAGGTTGCGCCAAACTCACAGGTTGCGCCAAACTCCTGGAAGACTGTCCGTTTCCACAAGATTCTGTGGTCATTTGAGGCAGATGTGTGCACGAACTTTACGTTTTTAATTCACAGTGTGATCCCACTTTTGCAATGAAGTGGAGAGTAGTCTGGGTAATGGTCCGCTTTATCTCCTATTGGCCAGCATTTCAAACGATAAGATTGACGGATTTCTGCCTAGCTTTTACAGGCGCAACGCTTGTCGGGATCAGGCTGTGATCACGACAATTAGTCTCTGCTGTAGCTGATATCTCTTCTGCTGTATTAGGAGAAACTTCGGCATCAACTACTCGCGCACTTGGCTTGATTTGGAAGCGTTCTCCTGTGGCTCAATCCCCCTGCAACATCGTGGCCATTTCGTCGCCATCCGCATCACCAGCATCCTCGGATTTACTCTCCACTACTTCGTATCTCCATTCCTCACACACTCCTCTTTCACAACACCTTCCTTATCCTTCCTTATTTATTTCACCTTCCCAGCTATCTTTGGTCCCTTACCCATTGGCCTCAAGATTTTCAGTTGATGGTATGCCCGAGGCAAAAAACCATGGAGAAAATTGGTGTCCCACATGAAAGGGCCAAGCCAGAATGACGCATTTTTTCGCACCGATACACCGATACACCGATTGCCGTCCGCGCACCGATACACCGATACACCGATACACCGATACACCGATTGCCGTTTATTTTGGGTTTGGCTTGGTTTCGGGTTTGTTTAGGGTTCGTTTAGGGTTTGTTTAGGGTTTGTTTAGAGTTCGTTTAGGGTTTGTTTAGGGTTCCCAACCTGGGCCCAACATGCCTCAACATGGGCCCAACATGGGCCCCGCATCGCCGAACATGGCTACGAAAGCCGATTTTGGCTTTGGGGGTGGTAGGTTCCGTCGTTGACTGGTCGTTATTGGCACAGTTTCATACTACCCCTTTGACATTTTTTTTACCCTAGAAATCGGCGACAGTTTTAAAAACCGTGGTTGCACGACCACTGTTTTTTAAAATATTCCACGTTTCCCACCTCGCCCTGCCAATGCTTCAGGTACACTCAGACAGAGTACGTTGGCTCACGGGTCACTGGTATCATTTAGTAATGGTTGCGTATGCGGTATGCGTGTTATGGGGACAAAAAAATGTATGACATGCAATGATATAAATTGATCCAGCCAAGACGACCAAGAAATTGAAGATACCGCTAATGTCACTAGGAAACATCAGTCTGGGTGCGTGATTGAATGCGATCTTTGCGTGAAACAGATTTTTTTTGCATAAACTACCGTCTTTTCCCGTGAGCCACCGTTCAAAAAAAATGTATTATTTTTTTTGTGTTTTGGTTTGAAAATCTTCCGTCACCAAATATTTCAAAAACAAATCTAGGTATTCCTGTGTTTCAGGTTTTTTCAGGGTTGGCTCAGGGTTTGTCTAGGGTTGGGGTTTCTTTGGGGTTGGTTGTAGGGCACCAGAAACAGAGCGATCGGCGTAATGGCGTATCGGCGTAAACACAACGATCGGCGTAGCGGCGTAACGGCGGAGACACAGCGATCGGCATGTCGGCGTATCGGCGTATTTACGGTTGCGGACCCCAATCCCGAACACGCTATTTTTTTATCGTCTGGCAAAGCGCAATTGCCATGACCCAACAGTTTGCTGCACAACAGCCGCGGAAACTACTGGAAGTAAATTGTGTCAAATTTTTGATTTGTCAACAGGGTGGGTTAGCACTAATTAGTAGTGTGATCCACTTTGGTAGGTACAGTAGTTGATGTTTTGGATTAGCAAGCACCTCCACTAGTGTGAAATTATCGCTTCATCTGCAAACTCTATTCATTATCGCCGTGTCCACAGAAAGACCGCGCGACGCGAAATTATCGCCTTCCTATATTTTTGAATCTTCGTTTGAAAATTGCGCAGCATCAAAGGCGTCATTTCCACATAGCGCTGGATCCTTTCAAATTTGCCACTGGGAAAAAGTATGTCTTGTTTGTGTTGTTGTGCCGTTTGTGTTGGTGGTTTTGTCTTTGGTTCATATGCCTTCCTGTGTCACGAAGAGCGGATCAGAAGTGCCACACCAACAGGCTCAAACCTATTGCGATTTGGGAAGAACAATCCCAAAGTATCGACCTTGAGTAACGTAGAGAAAAGAAACACAGGTCCTTTGAACTGTATCCATCTCAGGCACTTCAGATTCCACAGCTTCCCAACACAATAGGCGATGGGGCATTCATGAAGGCCAGTGAAACAAACTCATCACATTTTGCTAAAGACAAGTGGTCAAATGGCTCCCAAATGGAAACAAACATACTTGGCACAGAGGCCTCACTTGGTACCCTGGGCACGGCGGTTTGTTTTGAAGTAGATTTTGTTGCATCTGGGTCTGATCTCACCATGTTTTGGTCCTATACATGTAGGTGCTTCTTTCGGCAAATGAAGTAAAATAATCGGATTGGGTTTACCCAAGGGGCACTGGGATATCTTGGGTAGATTTGGGCTGAAAATTGTGTTGATATTCAATGTATTGCACCTCGTTGTCTTATCCAAAGTGTGGGCCAATTCAATACAATATTGTGTTCTGCTACAAATCTAGGCCAGATTAAAAATTTGACTTGACCATGTCTAGCAAGTGCGTGACATTGTCATCTTGTGATCAAGCATTCTGCAATTAACAAACGGTTTGTAAAATATCCTACCTGTAGCTTCAATTGTGCCAAAAAAAAGTGCTCGGGATTTTTCTGCTCGTTTATATGTTTTCTGCTCGTTTGAGGGGGCCCAAAAAAAAGCGCTCGAGGTAGGATGGGTTCAAGGAACTCTTTGATGATCATGCNCGAGTCACTCTGCATACCTCAGCCATGGACGGCATGGGCATTTTGCGTGCATATTGCTGTCTAAGCATGTGGGCGTTTCATTCATGAGCATTCTTGTGTGGAAGCATGCGCCAAGACACTCTTCCTATCCAATCCTCATCTTGCCACGTAGCGAAGCCTAGGCGGCAGAACACACCCGTGCGCACATGCATGCTTTTAGGGCCGCGATCAAAATATCGCTGCATGCAGGCAAGACACAGTTGGCCGTCATGATCCATTCCGCTCCTCGGTCGACTTGGTCCTGCATAAAATACCTAGGTAAAGCCCAAGGCTTGCAACTCATGGTATGTGAATGTAAGCAACCA
>BGPT01001895.1:99112-119656 GCA_003297045.1 Symbiodinium sp. clade C Y103
GTGTTTTGAAGTAGCCGTTCACAGCTTCCACCGTCCAGCGGAGAAGAGCGAATGCGTCTTCAGGAGCTTTCTGAGCGGGGAAACACACCAAAAAGATACATTCATGAGCACACCCAGCACACAAGCAAGCGCGTTGGGTTGACATGTTCAGCTGAGAATCGTGACCCTCACGCAGTTCCCCCTGCACGACCGTTAGGAGCCACTGGGCCAACAAGGTAGTGTCATGAGTTTTCCCGCTAGTTCCTCCTGGCCAAGTTTGCAACCTTGGTTCACAAAGTACGCAGGGGGGGTATAATATTTATGCATGCAAGCATGCGTGAGAGTATTTCTTTTACGTGCCATGCCATGCATGTGATCACACCATGGGACGATGTCATTTTGAACGTTTTGAGCTCAAATCGTCTTATGCTACTTCTTTTCTTTTCAGCCACACACCAATGGTGGAACGAATCATACGCAGATTCGAGGCGATCCTCGATGTTTCTGCCCGGAAAAACATGCCACCTGCATGCCAAAAGTACCTGAGGAGAAAAGAGCACAGTGTGCCAAAATTTGCAAGGCTTTAGTAGCAGGTTCAACTCCCGCACGCATGCAATTTGCAAGCTATGTGACAAAGAACCACCCAAAGTCAAGGTGCGATTGCTGACGCACAGAATTCTCGGCCCACACCGTGGTGCCATGTGTGCATTTGGTCTGGTGGACTTTCCAAGGGGCCTCCACCAGGAAGGGAGTGCAGGCTTGGCAGTGGCTCCTTGACAGCGGATGTTGACGGCCTCTCATGCACCCATGGTGCAGTTCGCTTCATATTCCACCATTCCTCAGGATCACCCCAAAATTTTGTAACTTTGAAGTTTTGAAGTAGTAGGCTGAGAGCCAGCTGGCCACACACAAAAGCAGCATGTGTGCATGATAAGGCTCGTTTGATGAACAGTAGTGGCACTTTCTTCTGCTTGCGAACCCGCTGGATAGGCAATGGGCTTTGCCTCGTGCATGCATCACGCCTTCTGCAAGTTCTGCCCTTCATGCATGTCATGTGCTCACAAACACATGCACATATAACCAAGGCGCGCAAGTAGACCCAATCTCCTTTGGTTCCTACCAGCACCACGTAGATTCGCAAGTTCCGTCCATCTTCAGTCGTAACCTGAACAANAAGGCGCGCAAGTAGACCCAATCTCCTTTGGTTCCTACCAGCACCACGTAGATTCGCAAGTTCCGTCCATCTTCAGTCGTAACCTGAACAAATCACATATTTAACGAAGAGGCATGCATGCGCCCGTTGTCCTTTTTAGACATTCCTGAATTCTACCTTTTCGAAGGGGGTTCGACTTGCACACAAAAAAAGGCATGCGTGCATGTTTGCACACAAATTAAAACCAAAGAGCTTCACATCCATGAGTGTAAAGGTTTTGCAGGTCTTCAACCAACGCCTCTTGCAAAATTTGCACAGTGGAGTCACCTTCATAGAGCTCCCCAGGCATTATCGAATGAAGAAACCTGCTGTTGAAAGTATGTCCCGCATGTCCTCCGGAAACAAGCACTGGCTGTACCGAAGTTGCTAGCACCGCTCTACGAAGTTTTCCCCTCCCTTCATCGCCATGGATGAATACTGGTAAACACACTTGCAGTCTGTTGGCGTGGTCGTCAAACACTGGGTGGTATTCCCCCCTAGCCGCTCGGAACTTGTTCCAAAAATCTTGAAGCATAGTTTTCCATGCATCTTCTTGAGCTAATGTGTAACCAGCCAGCACCGGTTGTCCCCTCGTTTTTTTGAAGNCTTGTTCCAAAAATCTTGAAGCATAGTTTTCCATGCATCTTCTTGAGCTAATGTGTAACCAGCCAGCACCGGTTGTCCCCTCGTTTTTTTGAAGATGCACTTCAGCCATGAACTGAAAGGAAGGACAGGCCACGGCATCATAATATGTTGGTTTCTCCATTTCACCGGGAGGTCTATAGAGACCATTTCAACAGGCAAAGTCATGTTGAACTTGTAGATGAGTTTGTGCAGGTTGCGGGACCAGTTACTTTGACAAGTCCAGCTTTTTCATCTTGGCCAACAGATCACTAGTTCCTAAGTGTCAGGTTGCACAAAAGTGAATTCAATAACAAATCCACACCCACGCAAAGACATGCATGATCCTTGTATTCGAAAACTGCAAGAAAGTGGCCACCACCTGGCGTGCGCAATCGCGAGAAGAGTTGTCCCATCGAGACGACATGTCTGGCAGAATCAGCCTTAGCCACTTAGACGGTAATTAAGGCAATGGCATGCCTAAACTCGCTTGCAAGCATGTAACAACCCATCCACATGAAAGTGCTCAACAAGAAACTCCAGTGTCAAAGCCTTCTAGCATGGCATCCAACATGATATGGTCCAAGTCGTGTGTGGCATCCCGTTTGTCATATGAAGTTGCCAAATCGATACCTGAGAGCGCAAATCATGATACAACAGCAGGCTGCTTTGCTCAGAGAACAGCTGCGCATCATGCATGGGGGGCCAAATGAGCTGGGATCAAAATACCGTAGTCTTCAAGTTCATGTTCTCCTCCTCGGCGTCTCTTGCTGATATTGCCAGAAGTCATTGCATGTCTCCTTTTCCTTGGCCTAGAAGGTGAACTGCCTGACACGGGATGAATGCAACACCGGTTTTTTCAGCAAAATGCATGCATGCATGGATGGGATTCCAATGCGTGTTTTTTGGGGGTCATTCATGCATGCAACAGCTTGAGGAAATCATCAGCCATGGATCTGCCCTAGGCAAATGATTCCCTACAACAACTGCCAGCTAAGCCACAGAGCACAGCGAAAGTTCAAATCAAAAAACACAGAGGTCCGCCTCCAGAGTCATCCATAAGGCCTACCGGGACAAAACGTTACCTGTCTTATACAGAGCACATTTCCAAAACTTTGGGAGTTGGGCAAAAACACATCAGCAACAGTGCTGGCAAGGGTTGCTTCTTTTTGTCACTGCCCAGCGTTTGTCCAAAATGCATGTGCAGATGCATGCCATATCGTCAGGGCAAAAGGTGTCAGCCATGAGTGTCGTCATGCATGATCTCATTTCTTGCTTTTCTTTTTCCTTAGGCAAGAAGTCGCAACACATGGCCCTACTTGACAGGCATGCAGAGCCGCTTGTCAGGNTGCATGATCTCATTTCTTGCTTTTCTTTTTCCTTAGGCAAGAAGTCGCAACACATGGCCCTACTTGACAGGCATGCAGAGCCGCTTGTCAGGGGGGCGCCTATGCATCCATGAGAAGCCAAGAAACGGCTGTTCGGACTCTTCCTCCGATTTCACTTCATCTTTTTCTTTCTTCTCCTCTTTCTCCTTTTTTTTCGTCTTGGCTTTTTCAGCACGGTTAGCCGCTTTCGCAGCCTTGCTTTCTTCGGTTTCTGGGGCCTTCCAGTTCCTTGCGCCACTTCACACAAGCATTCCGCATACAGGGCATGAGTGAAAGTTGAGAACCGCACCTTGCACGAACAAGGAACAAGTTCATCTCACAGTCGGCTTTGGTCACATTGATGAAATGCTTCAGCAGTTGATCTCTTTCTTCCCTGGGCAAGGAGGCTTCAGTCAAACATGCGTGCTTCTGAGCAAATGCAAAGGTAAGACTAAGCAGGCTCACTNTCAGCAGTTGATCTCTTTCTTCCCTGGGCAAGGAGGCTTCAGTCAAACATGCGTGCTTCTGAGCAAATGCAAAGGTAAGACTAAGCAGGCTCACTTTGTGGGAGTTGCCGCAACGGAATTGGACTGCATCTCGATAAGCTTAGCGTTTTCAGTCTGCAGCACTTGCAGCGGTTTGGGGATTCCATTGTAGAGCCTAGGCGGTTCAGAATGCATGCATGATGAATGCGTGTGTTAAACAAAGTCACGCGTGAACACATATAGGCATTCACGTATTTACATATATATATATATATATATGAAAAACTATGGCCCCTACTCCTCCGCCCGTTTTCCTTGGTCCTTGTACGGCTCCAACTTGTCCTATGGAGAAGCAATCGCATATAAATTCTAAAAGGGTCAAACCCACAAGTGCCCGACCTTCGCCACGCTGGCGTTGTCGATCTTCTTTCCAAGAATCAGCAGGAACGACGGTAACACTTGGTACGGGTTGGTCGTTTGCGAAACAGTTGGGAACGTTGTTTNAGCAGGAACGACGGTAACACTTGGTACGGGTTGGTCGTTTGCGAAACAGTTGGGAACGTTGTTTTCTCTGCGGGGCCCTTTGTCCTTACCAAGCATTGAGGGGCTGGGGGGATGAAGACGATGACAGCTACACAAACCCATGCATGAACAGCAACAAACCATGTGTGGACAGCAACCAGCCATGCATGGATGAACACCAGCATCAACAGTCCATGGATGAAGACACACACACACACACACCTGCATGCACTGAATGAGGGGTCATGTGGTGTCAAGGTTCGTTGCAACAGGCAATGGTGGGTCAGAAGGATTCGGGGCCGTCAGGCCCGTGACGTCAGCAGGCTGGCCATCCAGAATGGAGCCCGAGGTATCCTGAAGGTCAGTCAAGAACTTTGAGAAAGCCAATGCATGCATGTTGCGACACAATATATTGCGGGCCCCATGGCGGAAACTACGTTTTTTAGGCTTGATGAACAGAACCCGTTTTGGATTTCATATGCATGGCATGCATGTATGCATGTTTCTTTTTTGAACAAGCTCCTGGCCTGGTAGTGGGTATTTGCTGTCTGTGTCATCCTTGACCCTTGCTCATGTTTCTTTCGCATGTGGTGCTCCACATCGATGTCCACAAACTCACCTCCCGAAATGGGATGCTTTATGATCTTGCCATTTGCCCGGGCCCATTTCCACGTGTTCTCGATCATGTCCTTAAAACGAAACCGGCTCATGTTTCTTCATGCACGCACATGTGTGACAGTTTGGCACCTGCACATGACTCATCAAATTCACTGTCTAGGGCCGGAACCTCGTCCCAGAAATATTTCTCCCTGAGCTGTCGCTTTGACACTCTGCTTTCTAAGTCCTCAGAGGACTTTTTGTGTTCCACCCACTGCTTCACCTTCAGTTCGACAAGGTCAAAATTTCCGCCAGATTCCAGGAACATCTTTTTGAGCTCAGCACCTAAGCTATCGTCAATGGGATTTTTTTTTATGGTTCACAGACACACACACACACACACAGCTAGCTAGCGTTCATGAGTGTGAGCATGCGTGAGAAAATCTTGCATCCATGCATGGAGGATGTTGAAGTCTAAGTGACGTCCGCCCTCATTCTCGTACATCTCTTGAACTTCCTTGCTGCTTCGTTTAGCATTTTGGGCATACCTGCGGATCCTGAGGCATACGAAAACCATTTGNACGTCCGCCCTCATTCTCGTACATCTCTTGAACTTCCTTGCTGCTTCGTTTAGCATTTTGGGCATACCTGCGGATCCTGAGGCATACGAAAACCATTTGACATGTCATGCATGATGGTAAACAGTAGTCATGGGGCGCGGGCTTCCAGTCATCAGAATCCATTTTTGGTTTCTTTGCNGAGGCATACGAAAACCATTTGACATGTCATGCATGATGGTAAACAGTAGTCATGGGGCGCGGGCTTCCAGTCATCAGAATCCATTTTTGGTTTCTTTGCAGCTGATGCCAACGTCACCAAGTCCTACACTGTTTCGAAGGCAAAAACAGCGGGCAATGTCACATTATAGTTTCAAAAAATATGTTAAGCTATATAGTAAATGAACGTGCCGGCTGAGCGTGGGAGTGAGTCACAATGCCTTTGGCTCCCCTGCTCAGTTTGAAAGAATATCGGAGCACTGCCCAAGGTCAAGGTGATGAATGCATTGCAAAGTTTGAAATTTGAAATCCCAAATCCTGGACAGTCTGCTGGGACTCGTCGAGCTGAGTCGGAGCTGGGGCAGCAGCCTGCAGGATCATGCATGCATGCCATTACCTGAGTAATGTTGCATGGTAAGGGAATTAATCAACACATGCAACCACTTTAAATGAAATTCCACAGGGCTTATAGTATTTAGCTCATGCATGTCGAATGCGAAAAGGATGCATGATGATAGTGCTTGCGCAGACATCATGCATGAAGAATGCCTCTGGCCGAGGTGGCGACGAAGATGTCCTGCCAGGTCTATAGGATACATGGCATCAGACACAAACACGCGAAGAGTAGGTGCATGGTCCTTTCAGTTTCAAGTGGCTCGGAAACCGGCTCCAGCACTGTTGTCGTTGGGCTGGAGGTTTTCAAGGTATCCATAGAAAGACTTCGCTTCCTGTTCTCCAGCTGTGCCTGTTGTTCCTTCATGCTGCGGATCTTCTCCTGAAAGTAAGCCATTTGAGTCTCTAGGTTGGTGATNTTCCTGTTCTCCAGCTGTGCCTGTTGTTCCTTCATGCTGCGGATCTTCTCCTGAAAGTAAGCCATTTGAGTCTCTAGGTTGGTGATCTCTGCCTGGTTTTGTTTATTTTCATCATCAAGTCGCTTCTGTTCTGCCAACTCCGAAGTCACAGAACCCGAAAACTCTTGCTGGGAACGATGCAAGTTCTCGGCTTCTTCCCGTGAGATCTTCAAGGTATTCATGAGGTTGCTGACAGCAGCACGTTTTGCCTCCTGTTCCTCTCTGTACTTTGCTTTCTCTTTCTCCATGCGTAGTCTATGCTCAGATCGCTCTTGCATGTATTGTTCATCACTTTCTATTTGCGCATCTTTTTCAAGCTGCGCATGGTGACGTGCCCATGCTTTCCTTCGTTCTGCAGCTGCCTCTTGCTCAGCCATCTCTTGCGCAGCTGTCAATTTCTCTTGTTCCTGCCTTTCTCGATCAGCCTTCATGGCTGCCAAGCGCTCTTGTTCTTGCCTCTCTTGTTCAGTATTCGCTTTGGCAGCTGCCAAAAGCTCTTGTTCCTGCCTCTCTCGTTCGGCCTTCATGGCTGCCAAACGCTCTTGTTCTTGCTTCTNATTCGCTTTGGCAGCTGCCAAAAGCTCTTGTTCCTGCCTCTCTCGTTCGGCCTTCATGGCTGCCAAACGCTCTTGTTCTTGCTTCTCTTGTTCTGCCTTTGCTTTGGCAGCTGCCAAAAGCTCTTGTTCCTGTCTCTCTCGCTCAGCCTTCATGGCTGCCAAACACTCTTGTTCGTGCTTCTCTTGTTCAGCCTTTGCTTTGGCAGCTGCCAAAAGCTCTTGTTCCTGCCTTTCTCGATCAGCCTTCATGGCTGCCAAACACTCTTGTTCTTGCCTCTCTTGTTCAGCCTTTGCTTTGGCAGCTGCCAAAAGCTCTTGTTCCTGCCTTTCTCGCTCAGCCTTCATGGTTGCCAAACGATCTTGTTCTTGCTTCTCTTGTTCAGCCTTCGCTTTGGCAGCTGCCAAACACTCTCGTTCTTGCTTTTTCCTGTCTCGCTCAGCCCTCATAGCTGCCAAATACTCTTGTTCTTCTTTCTCTTGCTCAGCCAGTGCTTTGGCAGGTGCCAAACTCTGTTTCTCAAGCGCTTCTTTCAGCTCTCTGTTTGCTTTCAACAGCCTTTCTTTTTCACGAAGCAGCTCATCACGCCGTTCACATAGGCGCTGTTCAGTTTGCCTAGCTTTTTCCAATTGGCTTCTCTCAAACGCTTGCACTTTAGCAGTCTCTCTGAGCAGTTTCTCTTCTTCTTGCTCAGCTTCTGCTTGCAGCTGCTCTAGTAGAATCCTCTGATCCTTCAGCTCACCTATCTCATTCCGCAAGTCAGCTGCTCTTTGAGGGATCTTTTCTGCATGCACAAGTAGCAATGAGAACACTTTGGCCGGGTATGCATGAGCAATCACATGCATGCCTGAGAAAGTTTGGCCACATGCACATGCATGTAGATTACGCGCATGTACATGGCTATTGGTTATGCGTGCATGCAGAAAACACGCAAGGGCACACGTCTTGAGTCAGTCAAGGAGTCATCGCTTGGAACACGCGGAAGACGACGGTTGGGCATACCAGGTGCAAAAGCACCAGTGGCACTGGCAACAAAAGTTTGACCTCGGCTAACATTGCCCATGCATGTTAATATTTATATATATATATATGAACATGCGTGATTTGAGAATACATGCATGCATGCATGCATGCTGCAAGCAAGCAGTGCGGGCCTGGTACAGCCGCAGTGTGCGCAGCTTCAGAGCCAACTGACGCCCGCTCAGCTTCCTCAACAGCCGCTTGCATGCGGGCTATTTTGGCCATCTTCTCCTGGCAGCATGCAAAATAAACATATCGATCCTCATGCATGATAGTCGCGCCTTAATTTGGTCATCTAAGGAGCCAGTGGATTCAGTGGATGCCACGCGCAAAAGGTTCAGACCATGGTCTAATGTCTCCTTGGACATGTTGACACCTGAAAATTGCTGGACCAGTGTTGAGCCTATAATTCGCAATGCATGCATGCGTGATTCCAAAACGTAGGGCTCCGAAATGCAAGGACATGGGAACGAAAGCGAGCACTTTTTCAGATTGCGCCCGTTTGCGCTTTTTTGCGCTCGGTTTGCGGATTTTTTGCGCTCGATTTGCGGAATGGGTTTGTCTAGAAATATCAATCCGAGCTACGAAAGTTGAGGTGCTCCGAAAATCCATTCCGAAAATCTATTTTCGGAGGGAAGTGGGTAGTCCGAAAACCTAGTCCGAAAGGGGTCCGAAAATCCATTTTCGGAGGGAACCGGGTACTCCGAAAACCTAGTCCGAAAAGGGTCCGAAAATCAATTTTCGGAGGGAAGTGGGTAGTCCGAAAACCTAGTCCGAAAGGGGTCCGAAAATCCATTTTCGGAGGGAAGTGGGTAGTCCGAAAACCTAGTCCGAAAGGGGTCCGAAAATCCATTTTCGGAGGGAAGTGGGTAGTCCGAAAACCTAGTCCGAAAGGGGTCCGATAATCCATTTTCGGAGGGAAGTGGGTAGTCCGAAAACCTAGTCCGAAATAGGTCTGAAAATCCATTTTCGGAGAGAAGTGGGTAGTCCGAAAACCTAGTCCGAAAGGGGTCCGAAAATCCATTTTCGGAGGGAAGTGGGTAGTCCGAAAACCTAGTCCGAAAGGGGTCCGAAAATCCATTTTCGGAGGGAAGTGGGTAGTCCGAAAACCTAGTCCGAAAGGCTTCGGACACTGGTCCGAAAACATATTCCGAAAGTGCCAGGTGGTCCCAAAACCTATCCCCAACGGTGTTCTGAAACCGGAAGGCATTTCAAAAAAAACCGACCATGCATGCATCACATGCACGCAAAATTTTGGAGCCTCGCATGCTGCAGAAGTTTGGAGCCAGACACTTACATGTTGCAAAGGGCAACAGCTTTTCAAATTAACTAAAGCATGCATGAATGCTTCTGCATCATGTGTGCACTTTCACAAACCTGAGCGTGCAGCATTGTATTCAGCTACAAGCTTAGGATCCCCAATCACAGCAGCTTTAAACTCGGCTTCAAAAGCGACCATTGTCGGAAGCCAGCTGTCTGGGACATGCGTGCTGCTACTTGTCCAAAGGTAAGTGAAGCATGANCCATTGTCGGAAGCCAGCTGTCTGGGACATGCGTGCTGCTACTTGTCCAAAGGTAAGTGAAGCATGAGTACAAATCAGCATCATCCCAAGTATCGTTCAACGGCAATGCCATGAACAACTCGCGGTCTGTACGATCGTCAGGAATCATTGGCTTTCTCCTGTATGGTGCATGCGTGGGATTTTTGTAAACGCATACCTGCCTGCATGTATAGCATGCATGCATACGCATGATTTACGCATGCATGGTGCACGTGACGTCTATGAATGATGCAGTCCTGAGTGATCGAACAGGTTGCACTTCAGCTTCTTTCCAAATGCGAAGGAGACGTTGCCCAAAAGCTGGAGGATAGGTTCTTAGACACAAGCGCCATGGGCGCGTTATGGTTCAAGGATATCTGTGACATACTGGCCCATTTCATTTAGGTCTCAGGCTGCGTTTGTTTCAGCTGTCTGGTTCCACTCCATTTCTTACCCTTTCGACCTGGGCAGGTAAGCGCTTGTGAAATTATAGGTGCATGCATGCATGCATGCATGCACACATATACAAACAGCTGAGCAAATGGCTAGCTGTTTTCACTGTGGTCTTCTGAAGTTGCTCTGAACGAGGAAGTTTGCCCAAGTCCAGTTGGCTTACGAAGGGCCAATTGCTCTTCAAAAGCAACCGCTTTGGAGAACCTGATCCGTATTTCATAAGCCAGAAACTCACTTCGTATACCTAGGCCAGGATCCAAGCTGTCAAGTCGAAAGTATAGCGCGTGCATGCATGCAATCATGCTTTAGTCAAAGATGCCCAGCTGATTCTTTGTTGAAGCCATTGCCATCTGTAGTATCCAAAGAGCAAGCTTTGGCGCGGCTGCTCTACTNAGTCAAAGATGCCCAGCTGATTCTTTGTTGAAGCCATTGCCATCTGTAGTATCCAAAGAGCAAGCTTTGGCGCGGCTGCTCTACTAGAAAAAAGGCGTGCTGAGATAGAATCAGGAGACAGAGTAAAACAGTCCTCGGCTGTAGTAACCATGCATGGATGCATGCATGCATGCATGCAGCATGCATGGGAATAATTTCAAGCGCATGCACATTGGATTTTTTTGGGCTGGCTAATTTTCCAAGACACCGACTGGCCATCAAGTTGCCGTCCAGAACAAATTGACGGCCAATGCCCAGCACATTGATGGCATTTCTCCAAGAACTGCCCCGAGCTGGAGTTCCCCAGCTCCTACAATCTGGAGCAACTAGCCCCAAACATCCGGGAGCAAGCTGAAGGCACGCGTAGCATGCCACCCTTGGAAGCAGTGCGGCAGTATATTAAAACATGCATGCGCGTAGATACAAATCGCGGATCCCACATGTCTAAGCATTGGGCAAGAATCCAGATGGCGTGAGGAAGTCATGGCATTTTGGAGAGCCGTTCTTTTCACCAACCAAAATGTCATAGGAGGCAACATTGAAGCCGCTTTGCTTCCTCAACCAAACCAACATGATTGCCACATGCGTGAGCACAAGAACTGCATGCATGCTCAGGTCGTGACCAGGCACGGCTTGTATGAGCCGCCGCAGAGAACAGCTCAACGAACTGAAAAGGCTCCGGTTGCTCCCACTCAAAGTGGTCGTTAAACATCATAAGCAACACCTGGGTGTGCCAAAGCAATCATGCTCACATGCATGTCTTAAACCGCCATGCATGAGAAGACCGGGGCGTAGTAGATCTAAGAAGCAGGCGCATGCTATCATGGCCTCGTATGCATGATCACAACACACGCATATGAGTAGAAGTACCCCAAGGTCAATTTGAAACAATGAATTAAGCAGGCAAAATCTATAACTTAGGACCCAACCTTCGGAAGATGACTATCAACAAGCAATCTCACCATCGACCCGCGGTCCGTAAATGGCATGAATGACAAGATGCGTGGAAATTTATGTCCCTATACCCCACGGACTTTGAGCTTGTAAATGTTGCAACGTATGCATGCGTTTTTTATACTTGCAATAGCCACGAGTGCATGCAAGTTAGGTTTTCAAAGTTGCTGCAGTTTCTGGGCCTTCCATCATCGCCTCTGTAGCCCATAAAGCCATTTGTACCTGCGTGGCCACACGGGAATGATTACAGTACATGCATGCATGGGAAAATGAGCAACCAAGCGTCATGTATGTGCGAGATTCCTGCATGCATGCGAACATGTGAAAGCATCAGCAGCATTTGTCGCCATTTCTCCACTCAGAGGCGGTCATTCTCGGAGTTTTTTTCCCGGGGGCCCTTCAGATGAGCCATGCCCCTGCGTCACCTGCATCATGAGATTCAGATTCAATTGCTATGTTATTTAGACATGCATGTACCATTCGGCTATTGAAGAGAACAATATGCATGCACACTGCCTCGGTCTTTTTCTCGTCGATCTTGTTCGCATCCATCATGCATGGATGTGCCTGGGGGGCTTTCGGTGCACATGTCAGTACAGCATGGAGGGAATGAAGTCCGGGTCCGTTGGCCTGGCAGTATGCATTCTTGCAACAAACTAATTGAAGACTTGAGACCCCCAAGATCACCAAAAACAAGTTGGAAGCCTTCCCATGTCCATGTTCCTCTGCGAGGCTTTTCACCTGCACATCAGATATAAAGATTTTCACATGCATGCATGGTGTTTTCCGAGCATGAATGAACATGAATGCAGCTCACATGAATGAATGGTTGCATGAATGCATGCATGCGTGAAATGCATGAAGCAAATGGCCTTGGGTGCTGTTGGGTGCAGCTTGCACGATGCCCCTGCTTTCTTCACATCCACTGGGCTTGTTTTGGACGTTGGTGGCTTGTAAACAAAGGATTTCACAGCAGGGGGCGGTGGGGGTGGATACCAAGGTGCTGGCATCACCGACGGTTTCGGGGGCGGGGCCGTTTTTTTGGTGGGAGCTTTGGCTCAGGGACTTGGATCGGAGACTTGGGTGGAAGCTTTGGCTCAGGGACTGGGATCGGAGTCATCGGAGGTTCCTTTTTCTGGGAAGGGATTGGGATCGGAGTCATCGGAGGTTCCTTTTTCTGGGAAGGCCGGGGCGGGCAATCCATGGGTTTCATTGGGACAGAACTGCTGCTGCTTTCACCACCACTTTGTTCTGTTTTCTTTCTGTTGGGTTCGTCTCCTCCTGGAGCTTGAAGGGCGGCTGCAGGCCTGATATAGCAAAAGTCCTAAAGGATCTTACGTGAAAACGCTTCATGCATGCATGCTCTCTTGCATGGGGTCCAACCTCTTCTTGGGCTGAACCTTCATAACCCATTCTTCACGTGGCAAACCGGACGCACAATCCTGCATGCGTGGAATTGTGCATGCATGCGTGCATGAACATGCATGTTTCAAAAGCGGTCCTGACTTGGGGCCAACGCAGCCAGAGATCGCATGACATGGGAAATGCTTGGGTCCTGCGGGGGGGGTTGCTCAAATGCATGCATGCATGCATGTGTTCAAAAAAATCACATGGTCGTCGAACCTGCTCCATGAAGCGAACTGTTTCCTCAGAGGCCTGGAGTTGCAGGATCATTTGAAGTGATATAACATGCCTGGGTGGGAATGCAAACACAATCTAGCTTTGCGCACCTGTTGTTGACGGAGAAGCGCTTGCCATGCAGAACGATCGTTCTAGGCAAGACGTTGAAATGCGATGCAATCTGCATCAATAATTTACACAAGTAAGCATGCATGTGTGTAAACGCAAAAAATAAGGCTCAGGCAGCATCGATTTGCCTTCTCACTGTGATTGTCCTTTTGACTTTCACGCCGGCAACTTCAGCCTGGCTATGCATGGGCCCAGTCAGTGTGGTATCTTGTCAACACTTTTGTACATGCATGTATATATATATATATTATATGCTATCCGTGTATCAAAACTTATCTCTCTATCGTATAGTTGCATTCCAAAGTGTAAGACACACACAGCCTTGACTCATGCATGCAGACAGCCTCCAACGTAGACGATGCTTCTTCCATACCGCGTCCTCGAAAAACAAGAACATTCCTTTCTGCTATATATTAGTGAACAAGTTTCCCGGCCTTTAGAAAACCATCAGCCCAGACACGGTTTGAATTTGCACCAGGCTGAGCCAGAGTAGCTAGCTTGAGCCGACTGCACTGCAGGCAAAACGCAAAAAACAAGTTGATTTCTTCCAGCATCAGCATGCAAGCACGGTCAGGTTGAAACAGTCATGCATCGGTTGGCAAGGGGGAGGCGCACTGGCTGTCAACCAGGTTAACTGATGCCAGCCAAGCTTGAGCCCCTGTACCTGGAGAAGGCAATTGAAAATGCAAGGCAACATGCGTGCGTGAAAGGAACAGCAAATGATGGACAAGACTCCAAATATGCATGCGTGAGTGAAACATGTGTTTTCATCATATTCACCCACGGCATATGTATGCACATGCATGACACAACAGCATTTTTCTGCCACGTGCATGTCCCAATGCATGCTCCAGCCGCGTGAAATTCACACGAGCGACCCCTACATGTCACAAATCGTTTGCGAGCACAAATGTTTGCACTTGTGTCGTCCAACGCCCCAACATATATAGCAACACAGGCTCAGGCCAAAAACAGCTATCGCGTCGAACACCTAGCAACATGCGTGAACACATGCATGCACACATGTATGGGGGCATGCGTGCGCGAAATAAATTCAAGTTAGATCTTCAGACCCAGCCTTGTTACTGTTGCTCCGCATATGCCTGCGCATGCATGAGTGATATGATCGATCTAGATAACTTGAAAAATATGCGCTAGGGTTAGCAGGCCTTGCGACCAGCTTCCTTTGCCTCTTCCTCAGTGGCCCCATTTCTGATGGCCTCCGCTTTTCCACGGTGGTATGCCTTGCTCTTCCTTTTCATAAGTTCCTTGTCACGCTGCTTGGTTTCTTTCGGGGACTTGGGTTTTTTGTCCTTCTTGTTGGGCTTCTCGCAACTGCTAGAAGCTTTTTCAGTGGCCGTTTTCTTTGGGCAAGCCTTTGCCTTAGCTCTGCTCTTGCTAACAGCCACCTTGGCTTTTGGTTTAGCCTTACTCTTTGGAGTCACTTTGCCCCCAACTGCCTTTCGTGTCCTACCTCCTGCATTGTCATCACCCTTGTCATCACCTGCGTCATCATCCTGACCGTCATCTTCACCATCATCAGGTGATTCAGCCTCTTGTTCATCTTCATCCTGTTCATCGTCATCGACATCATCTTCGTTTTTTTTGGATCGTCTTTGCGGGAGGGGGAAGGCACTCAGCGGCCAAAAGCTCCTTGCAGGCTGTTGGTACCTGGCCATCATGCATGCATGTGACATGTTCAAAACAAATTGCCCAATATAAAATAAACCATGATGCAGCACTTAAGCACTGCAAGGTTACCTCTCCATCATCTTCAAGCTCATCAGGTGGACCATCATGGGGGTGCTTTTCACCATGAAGTTCTTGGACGGTTTGTTGATTCCAAATCTCATCTTCCATCGGGAGCTCTAAGGGCAACGTGTCCATGGGCAACGTGTCCAGCTCATCCGGGCCTGGGCGACACAACTGGTATCATAATAACACATTAATCAAATCAACTTTATTCAGAACCAAATTGAAAAGCAACAGCAACAATGGATGGCCATCGCTGGGAGCAGGACAGGGGATTTTCCCCGAAGAATCGCGGCGAACATGCATGGTCGTATGAATGGGCGGCGCATCTTTTGCAGGTGTCTTTTCATGCGTGTCTTCTACATCATGATTGCTCTTCGCACCCATCCTTCTCAGTCCTTCCACCTCCAACTTCTTTTGAAGAAGAGCTTCTAGCTCTTCCAACTCTTTCATCAAATTTTCCTTTAGCGTAGAGTCCTCTGCAAAGGACNCAGTCCTTCCACCTCCAACTTCTTTTGAAGAAGAGCTTCTAGCTCTTCCAACTCTTTCATCAAATTTTCCTTTAGCGTAGAGTCCTCTGCAAAGGACAGTGCCCGAGCAACCTTCTCGCCACTGGGCTGGTCATCCGAGGGCAATCCTCAGGTGGCACATTGCGATAAGGTAAGCGCTTAGGCCATGGATGACATAGGAAAAGCATTTCCTGCAACCTGGCGACGAGTTCCACGTGGAGGCGGCGTGCAAACACTTTGGCCTATCACACCAAAATGATCCAAACATGCGCGAGTTTGTGGTCAGTTCCTTGGTATGTAAATTATTTAGCACGCCGATGCAAGATCATGTGCACATGGATGCATGCCCTTGTGCGTGGCTAGCCTGAACAGGAAGCAGGGCTGACATGTTTCTCTTCAGGTTTCATCTTTCCCTGCATGGATGGATCCTTTTGAATCGGATCCAACTCGGATCCTTCACCTTTCCTAGTCTCAGCGGCATTCTCACCATGTTCAGATTCAGAGTCCTTGGCTTCAGCATGTAAGTGTAACACACGTGAAACTCAAACATACATGCATGCATACATTTAAGGGCCCAACACTGGACGAAGAATCTGAGGATGAACCCGAAGAACTTTCATTGCCCCCCTCACCACTCCCTCCTGCATGGATGAAAGGTAAGAACTCTTGACANACTGGACGAAGAATCTGAGGATGAACCCGAAGAACTTTCATTGCCCCCCTCACCACTCCCTCCTGCATGGATGAAAGGTAAGAACTCTTGACAAGTTGGGCCTGGAAATATAGGCATCTATGGGTGTAAGTGCCTGGGAGCGTCAGACCAGCAAGGGCAAAGGCATCACGAATGTCTTGGTCCCGAGGAGTATGTGGCCTCCTTAATCACATGCATGCACCGATGCGCACAAACTCCTGCAAATCAAAATTAGAAAAACACATGCATGCACTTGAATGCATGCATGCACTTGAATGCAAGGGAAGTTTCTTCGCAATGCGTGCAAATCGGAAGATTAACTTCTTCAAAACTCTCGATTGCATCTTGTGCTTGGTGCCTCAGTCGGATGGGAAATTTGCACCAGCATGGCGAAGGTTGATAGTAACATGTTGAACACACACGCACACGCACAAACCCAAAAATGACATGTTGACAGCCGAGAAGCTGTCAACTTCCTGGCACTTTGGCAACGTTAGCGAAAAGAACTGAAACACTGCTTGTTCAATCATCCCCTGGCTAGGGCGTGCCCCAAGCTTTTGCAAAGCCAGTCCAACCGCCAACTTGTTCCTGCTAATGTCACCTCAGCCGGTGGGGGGAAGAACGTCAGTGCACAACACATGAATGCGTGAGATGCGTGCAAGTGTGCCTTATGCGTGCAAGTGGCCCCTGCCCAAGTTCTTACGGCAGATCACGCACAAGCTATGCTTAGCGCCAAGGGCTCTGAGCTCCGGTTCATTGGCCCAAGCTGTTGCAAGTACGGAAGCCTGCTCGAAAAACGCCATTTCCAACCCCAGAGAAATGCTTTCACTTTTTATCAGGCCAGCCAAATGCTGCAAGAAGAGCCGATGCGTGAGTTGCATGCATGCATGATCAAAACAATCCAGTGCTCATGCATGGGACCGCTCATGCATGACAAGACAACGTCGGGAGGTCACTGGCTTCAAAGCACCTGTGCGCAGATCAAAATACATGAGTGCATGCGTGCCCTGTCATGCCAAGCTTTTTGTTTCACAATGCCTCGCCTTCCCAAACACACTGGCAAACCCATCGGAAGTCACATGAGTCCATTGCACACCTCCAGCAGACTGGTATGACATGATTCATGCATACATGCATGCATGTATGCACACTAACACATGAACCTGCCATGCATCAATCAATATGAATCAGGCCTGTTGCAACGCAAGGCGCCATTTTACGTGTGGCCATATGACGTTTCACATGCAAAACATACATAAACGTGCAAACAACGAAAAACAGCTCAAAACCCATGTCTCAAAAAAAAGTGCTCGATTTCAAAGGCTCCCCCAAAATCCGCTCGACTTCCCAAAAAGTGTATCGATTGACACCTTGGACACTTTTTTTTGTATCAAACGAAGGTCCAGGCAAATAAATCACCTAAACAAATAAAGACAAACATTGGATGCATGAATAAATAGATAGATACATGAATGAATGACTAAACAAATAAGTAGATATAAGTGAATAGATAGGTAACTAGATAGATAGATAAACACATGAATAAACAAGTAAATAAATAGACAAATGAATAGATAGATACATAAATGAATGAATAAATAGATAAGATATGATACTGACCATTGGCTCGCCTTCAGTCTGTGACTGAACTCTTGAAGAGGGCGATGGAATGGAGAGAGATATACTGACCACTTGTGACCAACATTTACTACGACTTTCAATGTCATTTTGATGCCCGTTTTTTGTCGAAGAAATTCAAGAGATCAGACAGACCTGAAACTCCGCTCCCCCGTGGAGAGGCGAATGTTTTACAAAAGACAATTTCCAACGCCATCAGCCGCCACCTTAGCTGACTGTAGCTGACGATTCCAGAGACGGATTCTGCAGCACACGGGGTTTCATGTCAGGTCAAAACGCAGCCAGCAACGGCTTCCAGGCTGCGGAACTCATGGGGATAAAGTAGGATGCAGGAGGGCATCCAAGGCCAACACTGCGATAGCAGATGATACTGTAGCACACTGTAGCAGCTATTTTCACTATTTTCACTTGCCTTAGCAGATGATGCACTTCATTGCACAATGGCAGGTCTATTTGATCTATTTGCTGTCACCGCTTGGCTTTCCAATGCTGCATTGGGTTGGACAGCTTACCTGTGACCGTAGCCGCACATGCTGCAGCCATGTCTTCATGAGCACATGTCTTCAATCGTCTTCTGCCATAGCGAGCAGATCACCTCCTGGAATGATAGATTCTAGAACGGAGTTGTGAAGCGGAAAGAGATGTACAACAGCGAACAGCGCAGGAATATCGCTGATCCTGCTATCCAATCCAAAGCATCCCAAACAAGGCCTTGCATTCCTGAGTTTGTTTTTTGACATCGTTTTACATCGTTTTACATCGTTTTACATCGTTTTACATCGTTTTACATCGTTTTACATCGTTTTACATCGTTTTACATCGTTTTACATTTACATCGTTTTATGCATTTTTATTCCTTTAGGATCCTTTAGCCATGCGACAAGCTTCGCAGCTTCGAGATTTCACACACGGGGCGCCTCTCTTGTGCCATGGCGATGGTGGGTTGGAGGCTATGAACGCCGAAGATGACCTTCAGGCCGAAGCCACCTTCACTTTGATTTGGAGGGGCTTCATTGCTCTTAAGTGGCATTGCCTTGTGTCATGAAGTTCTGAGTCCTTTGTTCGAAAATCATGATGTGCATACACACACATATATATATATATATATATGATAAAAAATTTTTTATCTATGTCTATGTTATAATATTGTATGTGCAATTATATGCATGTATAGAGATATGCATGTATAAATGTGAGAGCTACTTCCAGCCGGATGTTTTGCAGCTGCAGCAGCCACTGCTGTTTCGCGGCATCACCATCACTCTTGAAGGCGAATATCCCTCCGTAGATCTTGTCTTCTAGCCCTATTTGTTTGGTGTCTCATGCTTTGTCATTGACAAGGCGAAATTTGAGTCCCAGGCAGAGGTCGAAATCGCCCTCGCTGCAGCTATGACAGACCCAGATCTATCGTCACTGCCTCAGCCGATCGACTGATATTGACTGCAGCTGGGCGCTCCTGATTTCCATCTTAGCAGTAATATATAGCGGCTATAACGAGGCAGGGAGACTATTATGACCTTTGCGCCCGCTTGCCTTCACATTGCTGGGGTTATGAATTTATTTCGCCCAAACCAGGAGCTACTTGGCCGCATTCGAGAACTGTTCGTGGTGCAGATGAGGGTCCAATTCGAATCTCTTGTGAATTTGAGGTGCTACAAAATTGCTGCTTTATTCCAAAGATTGGCGCTGAGGCAGCACCTTAGTATGCCTCAGCATGCCTCAGCAACTCGGGAACAGGCTTCCAAATCTGTCAGGGTCAGGACAAACATCATCCGCAGTTTACTATGTATCGTAAGTGCCTCTAGTTCCGTTTAAACTACGGTAACGTAAGCTGTCTGCATGTGCAAAATTCGGGTGGAGTATGCGGAGTGCCTGTTACCCATTTGTGCATCAACCCGAAGCAAAGGTGCTATGGGTTTGATTGGCCGCTGTGTTGCAAGCTTTGGTGCTGATGTGGTGCTGAGCATCGGCAGCAGCTGGGCATCAACGCAGATGGTGCATGGCCATGAGCATCCATGAGCTGCTCACTCTCACTTTGGGTATGAAATCAAGGGCCAATATGAGCTTGTCAAAAGGAGAGAGGTCAACATAGTGATTCAGACGTATTATTCAACAAGGATGATTCAAAAAGCCCGTCAGGCTCCTTGTAAGGGATGTGCCAAGTCAACAACCAAAATGGGGTGTCGCCTCGTGCAACTTGTCTCTGGGAACACCAAGTGTGGAGTTGGAAGAATTATATAACTGTGTGACATACTGGAGTGATGCTTGGCATAGGCCAAATAGTATAATTGCCAACTGTAATGACATGTCCACAGCGCGGCAACATACTCAGGCGGTGCCGGATTGCTAGAATGGTTGTTATCACCAAGGTTCAACGCATCTTTGCCTGCAATAGCATTGTCTATGTTCTTGTTCAGACTGTTCGGACGTATGGAAAGTGACGAGTAGTGACGCATCACTTTCCTATGAGAGGCATGTGAGTACATGTCAGTCGTTGAGGTCATTTGCGTCGACTACTTTTACACGGTTTCAGATTCAGGTCACTCGACGGCAAGCTCTTTGGGCCGACGCCTCGCTTCGTGCCCCTGCCAATGCCTCGCTTCGTGCCCCTGCTCATGTCTCGCTTCGTGCTCTTCTGATTTTGGATGATGGACAAGAACNCTCGCTTCGTGCCCCTGCCAATGCCTCGCTTCGTGCCCCTGCTCATGTCTCGCTTCGTGCTCTTCTGATTTTGGATGATGGACAAGAACTACTAGTACTTCTAATACGACTATTACTACTACCCACCCCACCCCCCCATGGTCACCAAGACGTGGAAGCATAAGCAAGTAAGTGGAAGTGGGTAGCAGGTGAACGTCCC
>BGPT01001896.1:8984-72950 GCA_003297045.1 Symbiodinium sp. clade C Y103
GAAAAGCTACTAACGTGTGAGTTCGAAATCACAATGGCTCGGACGCAAAACTACTAAGGATTTCTGCACATTTAAGAGTAATAGAAGAACATATTAATTTGTAATCTTTGGAACAATTCCTTAGTAGTTTTCCGGCCGAGCCAATACAAAGTGGCAAATCCTTCTTAGTAGTTTGCATGCCGCAGCNGAAAAGCTACTAACGTGTGAGTTCGAAATCACAATGGCTCGGACGCAAAACTACTAAGGATTTCTGCACATTTAAGAGTAATAGAAGAACATATTAATTAGTAATCTTTGGAACAATTCCTTAGTAGTTTTCCGGCCGAGCCAATACAAAGTGGCAAATCCTTCTTAGTAGTTTGCATGCCGCAGCATAGCCGTTTTCCNTACAAAGTTGCGAGATGGTCCTTAGTAGTTTCACACAGAAGCATGGTACGGTTGCAGCTGCGCCAATAGAAAGTTTCACATCGTTCTGGGTGAAGTGCAGCTAAACAGGGCTTCAAGGAGTGTGCCACGCTGCTTGACACAATTTTCGGCCTGAGAGCTCTCTGGTGCCACCGAATGTTTTGACTAAACTGTGGGAACCCCCCGCGCCCCCCTGAAATCAAGGTTGATTGACGACAACCTTGCTTGTAAGATGTGCCACTTTGTAACCTTGCTGGTAAGATGTGCCACTTTATAAGCTAGCTCCTCATGAAGCAACCTTGATCCTGGGGGTGCGGGGCGGGGACGCCGTTGGACCCGACTTGGGCCANTTGCTGGTAAGATGTGCCACTTTATAAGCTAGCTCCTCATGAAGCAACCTTGATCCTGGGGGTGCGGGGCGGGGACGCCGTTGGACCCGACTTGGGCCATCGTTCGCTTCGCTGAAAAGGCCCGTTTTTGGGGTCGCTACTGCCACCTGTTTTCAGCCTTCCTTATTGCGGGCCCTCGTTGTATATATATTATATTTATACATGTCAACAAAAATAACACCAACTCGGTGCAGGTCAAAATGCGCCTTCCGATAAGTGGGAAGCGATGGCATTGGAACTGATGATGATGCACTGTGTGGAGCCCAGCTGCAATGACAGAAATAACATTGTTTGACTGCATAAGATCGCAAAATATGTACATATATACTAATTATATGATTCGAGTCTACCTTAATTTGTTGATTTATTTTGTTTGTACATTCATATTTGCATGAAATTGTGTGTGTCTGTGTCATCTTGTGTTTTATCGTTGTGGTATATATTTATTATATGTTTATGAGTGTGTTTGTTGGCATTGGTATATTCACATTTATGACCGGTTATCACCTATTATGACTATATTGGTGCATTTGCGGTGATGGCCCTTGAGGCCCAAAAGCTCGGGACCAAGTGGAGCTTTCAATCTGGGCTTGCCCCAGAGGCTTGGAGTTTGGAGGGTCGATTGGGAGTTTAATCAGCAGCCATTGCATAGGAGGCTCAACCACAACAAGGTTGAAATCGGTTGAAAGCTTAGTGATTCGAATTGCCAGGAGCGGCCACAAAGAGCCAGTGCAAGCAGCCGGGTGCTCAGGACCTCAGATGGGTCAAGGTCCATGGGGGAAGATGGGGGAAGGGATTAAAAAGCGTAACGCCTTTGGCACTGGTTCCACATGCGACACATGCAAAGCCTCAGGTAGCACATCCAGCAGTGATTCTGCCACTGAGCCTATGCATCCGCGTCAAAGCAACGCTACGCAAAATCCCGTGAGTCGTGTGTAAGGAAACATATCAGATGTTGGAATGGGCAATGCTAGGCCGGTTGAGGCTTCATATTTACGTGGGACCTCACAATGGATCATTGGCACATCGTTTTAGTTTCACCAGTCTCCAGTGAGGAAGGCTTGGAATTGTTGATGCTTTGCCCAACTCGGGGAAAAGTCCGAGGCCAATGTCATGTGACTTCAACAGTGAGAATCAACAAACTTGTCAACTAGCAAGGACAGACTGGGCCAAATTGTTTGCGCGTCTGCTTTTTTTATTGTGCATGGACTCTGCAGATTTGCCACATACCAGAATGATCTAAAAGAGAAAGAAAGGGAGAGCGAAGGTTCCCATTTGGCGTTCCTCGAGCTGGAACTTATTCATGTGTTTTCCACCTTTCTGATTCTGGGAATGTATTATATATTCATACGTATCTATATTTTATAAAGTATATATTCATGACGTAACGTATGCATGCCCCAATGGTAGCTGGATACATGTGTTCTCCCAAAGGGAATTGACGGATTGACTGATTGGCAGTCACAGAGGTCAGTCATATTGCTTCGGGTTTCCAGGCCCTAGAACTGCTGCCAGCTTTTGCTCACGCTTGCGTTGCCGCAAGCACGCCGCAGATAGGGCAAATCATTGGAATGGGATGGAATGGGCAAACAACAAACAAAAACTACTCCTAAGTTAGCCTTTGGACTGGCAGGTGTCGTAGGCTGGTTTCATAGGGAAAATCCGGATCCAGATTACGGCCTCATTGACTGAATCTACTGCAGTCAGTTTTGAACGCAGCGCATGATGCTTTGAATGCAGCAAAATCAAGATTTGGAGCGCAAGCTCAGCGAATCTCACCCAGAGCTTTGGCTTTTGACACTTCTTGAATTCTGTTGTTCCATGGAGGCACCTCTGAAGAGATGCTGACCGGTAGATTCAGTAGATGTTGAGAACACTTCACAGCTCCAATTTTCCTTGCCATGGCTGACCACCAGCTATGGGAGGTTGTAGGTGGTGTGGACAAGGGAGGCATTTTGGTCCGCTCCGGCAGGGAGTTGTCCTCACCAGACGCTTAGCAGGGATGGGGAGGTAGGAGCTGGAAGCAGTCACAGCAGGCATCCACTATGGTGACATTTGATTCGACACGTAAATAATATGTGATTTTTTGCTTTATTTTGTTCGCTGCTTCTTCCACGTTGTGATATGACATACAGAGTTGTTTGTGCCATCATGTTGTCGCACAGCGGAGTCAGGATTTGCGAATGCCACTATTGACAACAGCACTACATTCAGCTTCATGTGGCCTCCGATGTTTGCAACAATGGTGTACCATCCTTGATTTGACAAAATCCCTTGACATGTTTGCCCCGTTGATTCTGCAGGTAAATATCCAACGCTCCAGTTTGGTTTGATAATGGTTGATCCTTCCCCATCCAAGGAAGAATCTTCCAGACTATCCACGGGCGCCCTCATCCGTCAAGAAGAGCTGGTGGGCGAGCGTCTCAAATACACCCGCCTCAGTGGTACGGGGCCAACGACGGGCTGGGTGAGTCTCAAGGTGAAAGACAAGCCGACTCTTGGGCAGAAAAGCTGCGCAAGTGGCGGCAATTTCTTATGATTTCTTGAGGGGCAGCAGTGAAAGTAGACAGTGAGGAGGAATGGCGAATTGGTTTGGGTCACTCACGTCAAAGGGCCTCCAGCTATACAACTTTGGCGTTTCAAGATGTTTCAAGGGCCAACTTTCATCAAATTTCGAGATAAGATACCATGTGCATGACCTCGTGTTGACCCTATGATGCTCATCAATGATTCTCAACATGATACCCCAAGCTATCCATCTCAGCGCATTTCTGAGCCCAAGGATGGTCATCAAAAGTGACAAACCGGACCCCAGCGCACCGCCGGATCCGCCAGAGAAGCCGGTGCCCAACGGTGGCATCGAGGAGCCGGACGACCAGGTCTCTACTGAGGGCGGTTCCCCGGTGAAGACGGAAGCCGACCAGCGGACGGCCAACGATGCCGCAGGCTCAGGACACGTCTTTGATGGTCCCTGATGGTCACTGGTGGTGGTGAAAAACAGGTGTTTGCCCACCTAGTTTGACAGATGTGCAGCGCCTCAATAATTGGTATTTGTCCCTTTCTTGAGGCCAAGCTGCTAGCTATGTTTTGCTTCTAAAGTGATGTTGGGCGCGACATGATGAAGTGCAGTGTGAGTCTTGGTCCCTGGCCCAAGGCCCCTTTGGGCGACGTAAGTTTCGACGATGACGAGGACAGGGGGAAGTCTTCAGTGCAGGAACCCAAAGAATCATTGACCAATGACAAGGAGACATGAGAAGGGATCCTTTTACAGTATTGGATTCTGCAGGTCTTGATGGCCTGGCTTTCTTTTGTGTTCCAACCTTGAGGGAAATTGTGCTCCAACATGCTCCAACCACCCTCAGACCTCAGCTGACTACAGCTACCAGGAAGCTGGCGAGGCAGAGCCAGCACAACCTGAGCCTCAGGCACAACCTGGGCCTTTGGGGCCTTTACTTGAAGAAGGTGTATGATTGTTTGCGTGAGAGTTGTTTGCCATGTTTTGCCAATGGTGTCTTGATATGTTTTGATAAGGTTGTTTGAAGACTCTTTAACACTGGTTGAAAAGCAGAACAAAGAAGAGTTTCAGACTGATGGTCATGCTAAACAGAAACCAAAAACATCAATTCACAGGTAGGACCTTCAAGTCCCAAACAACATGAAGCAATATGATAGGCAATATGAAACAATTCAACGGCACAAAGATGCACAAAACCTCTTCATGTATCACAGGTCGATGCACCAAAGGAGACACCTCCCGAGCCGGCAGCGCCTGCGACGCCTGGAGAGATTGTGGTGGGATGCCAGGTGCGCCTGATGCCGGAAGTGCGAAGCCATCACTGGTCGAGGTCTAATGATGTATTGCAATATATTATGCATGCTAAGTGTGTGGAACTTATTCTGAATGTCCCCGCCGGTATCAGCCAGCATGTCTATAGTTGTGTATGATTCATGTTGCAGTCCTGCTTTGGATGAAAATTCACTGTTGACTTCCTTCAATGGGTTGAAGCCACCAGTCAAAGCACACCATTGCTGTAGAAAGTGTGTCCAATGATATGCTGGTTGACCGTGTTTCTTCTGGCCCCTGCGGCCACACCAAGAGAATACCATCCTAGATGATCCTAGATTCTAGATGCAAGATCAAAGATTGACAAATAGAATTGGATAAAACTGGACAGTGCTGTCCTGTGTCCTGCAAAAGCCTTCATCTTTCCCGTAGCATTGCCTGACATGTTTTAATTCTTTTGTTTATACATCAGGGTGGAGCGGTGTTCGTTATTTGCATGTCAATTTCCAAGGCTTGTGTTCCGAACACAGGTGGAGATTCAAGGCTTGAAGAGCAAACCCGAGTTGAGACTTGGCCAGGTAAGTCTTGAGATTGGATGAACATGAGTTTTGAGATTGGAACATGGATCTGGATGAGATATAAATTTGTTCCATGGTGAGCCTGGTGGTGAATTTCAAGAGTATGCATCATACGCCTGTGGAGCTCCAGATTCTTGAATGGTGTGCAGGAGGACTATATATGTACCTGTATCATCCTGTATCCCCACCGCGGGCCTCCGACCCGCTACATCCTGCAATGCAAGATGCAGGGTGCAGGGGCTTGTGTGCTTAGGAATGGCAAACGTGCCACAGCGATGTCGAAGGATGAGTCAGCCGGGCGATGGGAGGCTCACCAACTGTTAGAAATTGATGTTGGGAAGACGGCCGCAGTAAGCCAACCCCTGTCCTCGTTCGATGAGCCAATAGCTTTCAATAGCAAGAAACACAATCATACATCTCGGATTCCCACGCGCAGCATCACTTTGAACCTTTTGATACACAGCGTGTAGATGTGTGTAGCGATTCCAATTCCAGGCGGCGATTGGGTGTAAGCTTTGGGTATGAACATGAGCACAAGATTTGACCGATCCCAACTCTGCCCTTTGGAGGTGAAGTTAGATGGTCCGGCAGATGAGCGCGTCACATGGCAAAGCCTTTGGGGTGTTTGCACAACTTAGAGAGGCTGCCTAGCCTCCTGCGGCAAGTTCCTAGAGCATTGCAAACTAAAGGTAGGGCACAGCTCACCAATTCGCCTACTAGACAGATCTATCTTTCGGATCTATTTGGTTTCTCACATCACTTATACTTGTTCTTGCGGGGTTGATTTACTGAATGATGAGATTCAGCTTTGGAGCAGCCCAGCGTCTGCTCCTTTTGAGGTGCGGTGCAAGCCGGAGAACCTGCAGGTAGTTGTGGCTAAAACCAGCCCCTTGGTGGATTAATGGCCCATTCAAACCTTTATAATATGGGACATTGTGAGATTATACCTTCACGTCTTGATATCTATTGATGAGCACATATCAGTTCCAAACTGGCTAACTAATACTGAATATATACAATACATTTTTTGCATTTTATTTTACAATGACTTGTCTATCATATCTTACCATAACTTGGCAGTTGAACGCTGGCAGGCAGTGATGGCTTTTCATTGGCCCTCCTGAAGCTAGTAGGAATGGTCGTGCTTTTGCGACGAGGTCCCAAGAAGGCCCAAGGCGATGCCAACTTCAAGGCCGGGTGCAGCTTTCCTGATTATTGGCCAATATTGTCCAGAGGAGTTACCTTTTACACTGAGGCCTGGTACACAAGTATGACTATTCTATAATATTCTACAATATTGTGTATATTTGTTTGAAGTCATTCATATCATGCGCACGATGTGTGCATTGGTCGTGCCATGCCTGCTCTACAAATACTTGCATCACACTCAACAGTCCTACAGCTCACAGGGTGCCTTTGTTCATGTTGGACTTGCAACTTGAGGTTGTGAAGCTGGAACTATTTTTTGTCACATCAATGCTTGATAATGCGATATAGTACGTGCTGCCTACTACCTGGATCAGTTTCAACGTTGACGATAACAGCTTTGACTGCAGCAAAAACTTCAAACCATCAAGACCCGGGCCAAAACTACCCAATGACAATAGAATATACAGTAAGAGACAGTCCATTTTCCAGGTGCCATGCAATGGACGTGCCATGACCAAACATTGTGCCCCTTTCCTGCGCCAGGAGGGTCGCCTGGAGCAAGCCATCAGTTGCTACAGAGAAGCCTTGGAGGTTCCATGGGTTGGCAACATATTTTGCACATTTTTGTGCCACTTGGATTTGCTGTTTGAGCATTCTACTGAACTTGAACCGCGGGATACCGCAGGCCACCAGAGCAGGAATTCCCTTCGAAAAACCCCCTCAGATCTGACTGGGGTCCCAGCAGGATGCGAAGGGCGACGCTGAATTTGCAGCCACGATCCACTCGAACCTGGCGGCGGCATATGCCAAAAAGGGTGACCATGACAAAGCCCTTGCAGCGGCAGAAGAGGCGTGGTATGATTCGCCTATTTTAATTAACCATGATCAGCCAAATGTTTGGAGCGTTGAGTCATTTGATGTAATTTAGATCATTAGGGGTGTATGGGATGGATTGTATATTGTGGTGATGTTGGTCTAAGGCTTGAAACTTGTAATGGCAAGATGGGCTGAGCTTGGACGCATGGTTCCACAATCCCACCCCTGGGGATAGGGGATGGATAGGTCACTTCTTTGTATCGTCCCATGGGATCCTTGCATCAGGCTATTCGATTACGGCCGGACTGGGCAAAGGCCCATTCACGCAAAGGCTTGAGCCTGTTGGAGAGCTCAGGGGCTCGGGGGGGAAATTTCCAGGGATTTTGACCCTTTCCACCCGGTGATACAGGATTCTGACGAGAAGAAACATCCAACCAACCAAGTCATTCAGCATGTGGCAGACTGCACTTGAGCCATACATGGAGCCATGGTTTGTCAGGGTCTACTGGAAGGTTTGATCTTCCCATCTTAAGGGGTCAATGGAGCTATACTGTAGCGCCTTTTGAACCTGACATTGATACAGCAAGTTTAACGTCAATTTGTCTTGGAACATCTTGGAACACTTTTGCTCCCCTGTCTTGGCTCAAGCTTCTTGGCTCTAGTGCACGACGCGGTGACCCGCTCGGGCGCGGAGCGCTTTGGCCTTTGGTCAGACATAGCAGACGCAGGCCGTTGGCCAGCGGTTTGTCCATGTAGGATTCGAAGCGTAGTTTTTTTAAAGGTCTTGCAACGAAATAGACTGTACAGACATGTAAAGACGCCATGTAAGCAGATGATGGCCTGGGTCTTGCGAATATAATATAGAACGAATATGTAATATGATGTAATATGAGCCAATCTTCTTTTCTCTCCTTCTGCTCTTCGGGTTTCTGGGATGTGCTTGCATTTGACGGATCCAGTTCACCCAGACTTGCCCCACAGGTTGTAACGAACCCACAGCACAAGCCTTAAGTAATAAGCTGCTGAATTTTTGCAACCTCCTCGCATCACGTCCAGGTGGCACGGCGCGCAGTCGCCAAATGCCCACGTGCACTCATGGCAGCTGTGGAGCAGGCAGATGGTGGCGGAGACTGGCAGGGATCACACCTACACACCCAGGGCAGGTTGAGCTCAGGCCCAGGCCATGTATGCCTGGAGCGTGCCGCGTGAATGTTGCCGCAGGCCTCTTCTCATTGGTGGAGGCATTACTCCACGGCATCACTGACGGTCAAAGAGAGGAGCTTCCTGGCCTTTGCAGGCGCTACTTTTGTTTGAAAACAGCAGGTGGATGGGATGATTGCAATTTATGATTTCATTCACTCTTACTGTTACTGTGTTCAACCCCCGACATTTTGCTACTGGATGTTGCATGATGTTGCTGGATTTGCTTGGAAAGGGTCGCTGGAGACAAGAGAAGATACATAATCATAAATCATAACAAAATTGCATCTCTTGTCTTGCCCTTGATGAACACAGAATAAAGAGCACACATGTATTTGCGAGTTTACTGGTTCTTGGTGAAGACAGTCAATGGCTCACGCGTCAGTTTCAGCGCAAGTCATGCCGCCACTTCGGCTCAAGAGCCAGTCCAGAGGAGTCCAGAGTCACAAGAACTGCGGATGGTGTTGCAACACCGAGCGCAACGATGAAGGTGGTTTCAGTGATCTTGGTCGCATATGCTGGGGCCAGTGGAAATGCAGGTGTGGCCTGCTTCGCGGCATGCGCACCTGTGTGTTGCAGCATGGGCCCCGGCAAATTTGGAGGAGTTTATGGCGTTGCTTTTGACATCTTTTGACATTGCCGGCTGCTCAGCGATGTGCATGGGTGCATGTGCCTCGGGCGCTTTTGTTCCTCCGGCTTGCTTTTCCAATGACACCACCATTTTAGTTGAGAAAGCTTGTACTCTGGAGGAAACGCCGATCTCCATGGTGGAGCCTCATGGTATGGCCACAAGATGGTTCAACAGAACACCGTACAGGGCAACTCTGTCCAGGACTGCTGGGCAAGTCAATTTCCTCAGGTTAGGCGTTGTGCGTTGTGTTGCCAGATGGCGCACCTTCCACGCTCAAGGTGACGGCTGACCATGCAATGCTGATTGTGGTGGCAGTGAAAATCTTTCATTCACTTTGCCCCCACAGATGCATCAAGGGGATGTCGTTGTGACCAGCTATGATGAGGCTGTGCCCATGATCAATCTCTCAGGAAGTCTCGGAGGACAGGTTCACTCTCCTCACAGCGGAACGCACGGTCCTTGCAGGAGGTGTGCTGGTGTCACTGGTGTCGACTATTTGTGGCGAGGTAGTCAAGCCCGGGGACCAAGTGAAGGTGTTTCCCAAATATGGCAGGCGGAACATCAGTACAGGGCTACAGCACGCAGCAAGTTGCTGCAAAGTAAGAAGATAAACTTGGTGTAGCAACATCTCAAGGCTCTCATTGGCTGTCATGAGGAAACAGTGGGCCGAAGGGAATGAAACTTGTTACAGATTGTAGCAGTACTCGTACAGTAAGTTTTGTCTTGGCCCATTGGCGTGCTCTGGCAATTTTGCAGCACACTGTCGCACAGACAGCAGTGGGCCCAAGGCAATAAGACTTGTTACAGTAAGTTGGCTCTTGGCCCATTTGAACGTTCTGACAGTTAGAGCACAGTTTCACACAGTATTGCATGGCGCAGAAAGCAGTGCTTTCCAATCCAAGTCCACATGAGGGGCCAGACGCTTGCCCCGAAAAAGAGTGCAGGCTTCAATCAGTTTGCTGTCAGGTTTGGACGCCTTTCTGGTGTCCGAAGCCACATGTTGAGAAAGACGAGATAATGCAATTGTTCGATCAATATGATATAAATGAAAGAGAACGAGAAGGACATGACATGGCGCTGGGAGTGCTACCGCATGCTAGGGCAATTTCCTTTTGAATCACTTGTACTTGTGCCAGGCTGCAATCACTGATTTTGCCACCAGATGCAGCTTGGCTGGTGAGGTCTTGCAGTCTTGCAGGATCTCTTAGGGAAAGGCACAGAGGCAGCAAATGAGTCAATGTGTTTTTGTTTTTTTTCTCCGTGACACGTCCCACAGATGGTGAAGGAGATATATAGACGAAGAAACAGACTCATTGACGAGTGTATTTCATCCGCCTTAGTTTTCTTACATGTTACTCGTACCCGCTTCTTTGACCCGATCATGTTCAGACTGCACGTCAATTAGCTGCGGGCAGCCTGCACACCCTCCCACAACTGCAACCACCACTAGGAAAGTTTAAAAGCATTGTGTCCGCGAAGCGACACCTGCCGTCGCACCAACGAAAAGCCAGAGCAACTTGCAATGCAGCAAGGGAGGTGCCATACTTTAGGGCAGCTAGTGAAAATTGGTGAAACTACACGGAATGTCTCTCTCTGCGCAGAAAATCCCAAAGTTGATCTGCTTTGATCCACATGGCTTCTGTTCTGTTCAAGTTCTTTTTTCGCCACCAGCACATGCATGGATGAGCATACTGAAATCATGTGGCTTCAAAGTTTGGAGAGGATTTTCCTTTCAGGCCTTCCCCAAAGTTGCTCATGTTGCTTCTGTTTGCGAGGGTAACGGGCGACTATGATTAAGTGGGTATCAAACGCTTCCGAGAATGTGCCGGGATCATGTGAGGCAAGGTGACTTGGTCATTTTGGGCTTCGGCTTCGGAGTACACCCGGAGTATCAAAGTTGTGCAGCGGTGGTTACGCGCGTGGATGCCAGTGCTCAGTGGTTTGGCCGCAGAGAGAGCTTCTTAAGCCCTGGGGGAGCCCGTTGGGACTCATTTGAGATATTTTGAGATAACATGAGAAAACTAATAGAACACTGATTATAGTCACTGACATCAATGAGTAGTTTGATATATAGTTCACTTATAGCCTATAGCCATTGCTTGCCCTATCTCATTCCTCTTTGAGATGATGGTTCATTCTTGGGATCTACGATAGTTCTGCGGGCATAGAGTTCAGTGGAGCAATGTGTAGCATGCCACTTACTTCGTTGCAATAAAACCAAGGCGATGCACGCATTGTACTGCGCCTTGGAAGCATTTGCTGGTTTTGCATGTTCTTGTCACTTCAAAGGAATAGTTCCCAATTCAAATGATAATCCTTGACACGTCCCGCTCCAGCGAGTTATGCACCGAATTGGCCTGTAGCAAGAACGAAGTTGGAACATCTTGGCATATCATGGCTTCATTTCATTACACCCCAGGCGCTTCCAGCATTCCCAGTGTTAGCATCCAGCTTTGGAGGTAGCGGTATTGGATCCTTCTCGCAGTTTTCGAGTGGGCGAATGTCAAGTGGCTCTTGATGACATCAAGCCAGCTACTTGCTCAAAGCATTCAGCTCGCGGGTAAGATGAAATTCAGCTATAGCAAATGATATCAAATGATATCAACATATTCAAAACTAAACCATACTATAAAACCTAAAGGCGATGTGAGTGACAAAGAGCGCCTGCAGGTTCACAAAGAATGGCGTGCCGGAGCCCGTTTGGTGATCGGTGGGCTGCAAAGCAGCCCCTCGGTGTAGAGGGGTCTTCCCCATGAGGGAATACTGGGTAAGGAGCAAGGCTTTCCAGCAATACTGATAAGGCTTACGAGAGGCTGACAGATTTTGCATGAAGCCTGTGCAGTACAGTAGAATGGATCCATTTGGCAGGCATGGCTTCAGTAGTGCAAGGCAGTGGATGATTTGAAGCACAATTGCTGTAAATCAATGTAAATCAGAAGGATGCTGCTGCGGGCTTGGGCTTCAGGGTGCGAGGGAGCCCAGAAGCACCAATCAGCTCTGTAACCAACTTCTTGCACACGTCTTGCTTATCCAAGGCAAGATGAGGCGCCCTGGGAATCGATTGGACCCCCTTCAAGATAGAGGGCGGACAGGCTCAGAGGTTTTTGTAAGAAGTGGCAGCCTTGGAGCTCTTTAGTTAAGATAAACCCACCCCAAACAATTTCTAGGTCAGCTTATTCACCGACAAATCCCCTCAGGAACAAATCCTTGCGGTCCCAATGTTTGTACGACTTGGCCACTCTGTCCCTTAGACAATTACTGATGAACTGTTTCTTATTCCAGTCATTTCGGAAACTCCAATCTCTTGTGTTAATCACTAGTGATCTCAAGTGATATCATAAGTCATCTCCTGGTACATGTACATCAGGGACATTCAGGGACGCCCCTGTCACGGCAAATATTTTCAATCGCGAAGCCCAACTAAAGAGGTAGTTCCGGCAGGGGCCTCAGGAGGACCCTTCAGACCTTGCCGCTTTCCAGGCATCTCAACGGCCACATCGTCCACGTATGCGAGCACCGGCGTCATGGTCCAGTCCCAAGGAAGACCCTCAAGTGCCACATCCAAGAATGAAGGGAAGCAAGAAACGTCCCAAAGTTATATATTTGTTTTTTGAAATATGTTTGAAATGAATGGCGGGAATAAATAAATAAATAAATAAATAAATACATAATTAAAAATATATATATATATGTGTGTGTGTGTAATCCGTCTCTCTCTCTCTCTCTCTGTCTGTGAACTAATTTCAAGGAGGTGATTCAGGTGATGTGATCCCCTATAGGATGCCTTGTACGCCAACGAATTTTGAGGTAGCCACCCTTAGGGCCCGGACTGTCCAACATGCACAGCCACTAGGGTCCTTTCTGGGTCAATCTCATTGAGGTCATCCTTGTTTCGTGCAACCATCCAACGGCCGGAAAGACAAGCTGACCCTGTGCGTGCGATTGGATGAGCCGATTCCAGACCATGCTACTGCCTTGCTGTTGGAACCGAGGTGCAATGGTCGAGGGGATGCAGTCGTATGGTGATGGAGATTGCTAGTGTAGGTGTGGATAGTAGGTAATTAATTGCTCTCAGATCGAGAATTGCCAGCTGGCTCTTTGCAGATTGGATCTCTATTTCGCATTATTTCGCAGGGTAGTTCTCAAACTGTTGCAGTATTTGCGTTGCTTTCAGTGGCCAACCGTTGCACCAGCTCGCACTGGATCTGCACACAACGTCCTTGTGCTTTGTCAGGTTCCTTTCACCTTACATTCAGAAGAGCCCAGAGAGACCTCCGGAGACTGTGCCGAAGTTGAATTTGCCAGATCATGACCGACGGGGGAGGGATGGTGGAGTGGCAAGTTTTAATACGAAATCATGTGGATATCCTGGCTTCCAGGATGACGACCAACTACCACCAACACCACCACCGCCATCATCATCGTTCTTGTCGTCATCGTCATCACGATCATCATTTTCATATATCATCATTGTTGGCCTTTCTAAAGGGTAAAGGCTCCGTTCTGTTTTCTTGCCAGTGCCAGGAGGCTGTGACACTGCTTTCCTCCCAGCGTCGGCGCAATAAGCAAGGAGAACATTTGCTGAAATCTGCAGCACGTGAGGGACACCACGAAGCACTCTGGGGTCAAGTGTGGTCAATCCAAACACGGCCCCGAGCAACTGATGTTCCATACCAGCCTACCGCATCGCCGTCGCCTGCAGGACAGTTCTCCAACTCTGATGCCAAACCTGTGGACATCCGGTCCTTTCAGGGAAAGGAAGCACCACAGAGTCCTCCCCCTCCGCAATCCTGTTCTGGTGGCTTTCTGGGTTTCCTTTCATGGCACCTCATGCTGCATTTGCGGACAAAGCACTAGTGCTGGATAGTCTTGGTGCTTTTGCTGAGAAGACTCTCAATAATATGCATTTTTTTTGCTTTCATGTTTGTTTTCGTGCTTTGTGAGCTTGCTACTGTAAAGCGTCCAAGGCTAGTGGAAGCGCCGCCCAAACCAGAAGAGGAACACCCAGTGGCAACTCGGGCGCAAGTGGGTTGTCACACCATGTGACTTTTGTATACTTTTGTGCATATTTTATGGAAGGATCGGCTCGTCACACACATGGAAAGGTTATCCGCCCGCCCAATGGCCCTTGGAGGTGTGCAAATCCACTTCGATCATCAGTGTGGACGACGATTCACCTAAACCTTCCAGTACCGCTACCGGACTTGCGGGACTGCAAATGCTCCATCCAATTCCTGCTGCTGGGCATGAGCTGGGTGGGGTTGGACTAGGTCTTGGGTTTGCTATAGCTAATTTTATCATGTTCTAGCAAGATTTTGCACATGGATCAGGAGGATCTCAAAAGATGTGGCCCAAATAGTCATGGCAAGGGTATGCCGCACTGAAGCTCACCGGATCTCACCGGAGAGTGTAGCTTCTTGTAACATGTTAATTAGATGTTCGATAAGTACTTCACGGATTCATGAGATGACCTGGTCCTAACCTTGTCGCTTTGCGGCTTTGCAGCTTAGGAACTCTCCCCTGGAGGGGATGCAGGTCAGGGCCATATCTACAGCTCCCAAATTCCTGAGCAGCTTGTCAGCTTGTGAAATCGCAGGTCAATATGAATCTGATCGTGCTTCATATACTGTAACAGGTAGTCATTGTTTGCTGGTCTCAATGTTCTTTGCCGTGTGGATTTAGCATGGTTTGGCCACACAGAGACCCTAGTTAGACATATTGGAGTGGAGGATTTTTTTGCTTGATGTTGGCAGCTCAATGTCATTGTGCCATGTGTTTAAAAAAAGAGGATAAAAGAGGGATTTCCTGAATTCAAGCATATGCCCTTCCTGCAAGCATCCTGTGAGTTCCGTCACGGCAGGTGTGTTGGAAAGTTCTTGGACCGAGGCAAGGGGATTTGGTCGTCCTGGGCCGCGGAGTCTCTGCACGCTATCAGCTTTGCTCTGCTGTGGTGAAGGACCACATGGGGCTGACGGGTCAGCTTGGACTGGTTGGAAACGGAACACCTTTCATGCAAAGCAAATGGAAACTCGATCCAACATGCCTCGTCATTGCTGAAGTACTCTTCAGAGCAAAGCCAGAGAGCATGCACATAGAAGTTGCCGAAGACAACATGCAGTGTTGGGCTATGGCATGGCCATTGCTGCCATGTTGGTTGGCCCTGCATATTCGGCCTCCTCGATATTCTTCTACATAGAGATTACTTGGGATGAAAACATATCGAATCAGCTACAGTATATGATGTATTCTGTAGCCAGCCTGACCCAGCCCATTGTGATAAGGTGCACATGGCTGTTTTGCCATTTTGGCCATGAGTTTGGTTGCTGGGAGGCCTATTTTTGGGCCGAACCGGCGGCACAAAGCTGTAGCCTTGTGAGCGTCGGCCACATGGCAAAATCAAGAACAGTAACAAGACCATCCTTTTTAAGATTTTGCCATGTGGCCCACCAAAACAAGGGTGTTGACAGATGAGCGTCACTGCTTGTGCCCAGTGACCATTGAATTAGTCGTACATTTCCTCAGTGTTCCAAATGTACAGATTGTCGGAGAATCTCGGTAGTTGTCTTAGACATTTTTTTGACAAGGATAGCTATGGATAGGATAGCTATTGAGTGGCCGGTGGTCCGCTCCGTTTGGTTCTGCTTAGTTGAAGTCGAGGTTTGGTCACCAATTGTGGACAGAAAAAGTAATTAGCCCCTTGAGAATGGAAAACTGCCCCCATCACTCCCAATTTACTGGATTAATTCACAGCTGAATGTAGAACTATCTTTGGCGGCAGGATGTCCATAGCGACTTCTGCAACGTACCTTGGATTTGACGCTGGCGTTTCTGTCACAAGAGTCAAAAGTGCTGCAATTGCCCATCCCAAACATCATATTTACAATATGGTAATGTTTCACAATGTTAAATGTTGTTCCATCATGTTAAATCACTTTTTTGAAACACAGTTGAACTTGTGGCCAATGGCAAGTGGCATCCAAGAAGGCAGCAGCTTCAGCAGCATTACAGCGTTGAAGTCACTGCCATGTGTCAGGTGGCCGTCCTAGATGACTCCCGCAGCTACTGCGTGGGCGAATGTGCTGTGGACTTTCGTGAGGTCATCCCAGTGCCTTGAAATGCCTTGAAAAATCGTATTGGCGATCTTGGAAGAGCCCCAGAGTTGGGCAGGACTGGAAGGTTTGTACGTTAAAGATCGTTAAAGCACTTCTCGCTTCTGTTGGTTGTTGTTGTTGATGATGATGGTGATGATGATGCTGGTGGTGGTGTGCTTGTTTTTTCTCACCGCATTATCTTTTTGCGTCGAACACTAGAGGCACTTATCGGCAGTTGTATTGTGTTGTCACACCACATTGCACTACTAAGCTAATCATTTCCGGACACCAAGGTACACCAAGATTGGCGAGTGGGAACACGCCTGGTGGTGGGTGGACTACAAAGCAGTCACATGAGGCTCCTTGCATGTGCTGCAGTGCTGAAGTTGGCTGGTCAACGTTCCAACATTTGAATGTTTGCAGGCACTTAAATGGCCTCTACGCAATCGTGTGTCCGCACAAGCGCTTTGGTCTCTTGGATAATTTGGAGGCCTCCAAGTCCCTCACCTCATGTCGTAGGGAGCAAGACCGACAATTCGTGTTGTTCCATAGGCAACTATATGCATGCTGCATGCTGCATATTTATGCATATTTCTCACAAGCATCGACTTCATTGACGATTGAATCAACATACTCCAAGATAATCGTATGATGAAACACTGCTACAAGATGCTACAAGTCATGCATTTTGATGCATGACTTGTAGATCCTGCCAAGGCGTTGTCAGACCCCGACCCAATTTCGATCAACAGCTGTGCTCAGGTCATCCTTGCCTCATTCAAAAGCCCAGTGCGGCGAACCAAGCAACCTTGTGGTTGACGTTATGTCTCCGTTTTGAAGATAGCTCCAAGTCCAACATCCATGGAGTGGCCCGGCCGCATGTTTTATATTTTTTACATATTTGTATAGTATCAGACTTTAAATGGGTGCATGTCGGGTCCATGTCGGGTCCACGCTGTCCGTTATTTGGCTTCTCACTTGAGACCAGAACTTCTCCAGAGTTTTGAATGTTTCATGATGTTTGGCTGCGCTTGGTTGCATTCGGCTTCTCAGCTTGGTTGCTTGGCTGGGAGCAATCGCAGATGGCAGGCTTTGTTGGAGCCGCGCTTTTTGACGCCCAGCTCAGCATCAGCTCGGCCAAGCTCAAGTGCCAGCAGCCTCAGTGGACTCAGTGGTGTGAGCCGCTTCCCACGCGCTCCATCAGATGTGACCTCAGAGACCACGGATATGTCCAGCGGAAGCAGCTATCAGAAGAGCAGCCTGGCCAGCTTGGAATGCGAAGGGATTGTCAGATGGGGCAAGGGTCGACCTCTCTGCCGTGAGAAGATGAACATGACTGAAAAATCATAGGGTTGGGATATGTTTTGGATATGATGGATATGTTGTGGTTAGGAAGGCGCAACAAATGAAACGCTGCTCCCACAACCTACCCTCACTGGGCACTCCCGCCACCACCATCGCCAAGCACAGCTGTCAGGTATCTCTGTTCCAGGCACACCTGGGAGCAGCCATTCGTCCATGACGCGCATCAGTGATGAAGAGAGTTCCTGGGCAGTTGCGGGCGTTTTGGCAGGGGAGAGCTCTCAGAGTTTTCGTTGTAATGTTCCTTTTTTCCCTCCTGCTTCATCATTGTTCATGTTTTTCCATGTTTCCATACTTTTCCATCCTTTTTCACCCTTCTCCATCCTTTTTCATCTTTTTTTCGTTCCTTTCCATCCTTTTTCATCCCTTCCATCCTGTTTTCCATTTGTTTAAAATCCTTGTCCTTGTTCATCTTTTTTTCATCCTTTTACATCATTTTTTCTTCCTTCTCCATCCTTGTTTGTCCTATTTTATCTATTTCCATGTTTATTCTTCCTTCTCTCTCCATCATGTTTTATCCTTTTTCTTCCTTTTACATTCTTTCTCTGTGTATATATATATATACATATATTATCCTTTTTCATTCTGTTTCATCCTTTTTCCTGATTCGTCAAAGTCTCAATTCAGAATGAATACATCCATCTGTTGTTTGTTGGGTTTGTTGCTCAACTGGACGTGTTTTGTGGATACGTGACAGCCTTCCATCGATTTCCAGCCCTGGATTCCTGAGGCAAGAAGAGCTCCTTGGGGATGCGTGGGACGCTGGATGTAAGTTGCTTGGACGCTGAAAGCTTCACGGCCTCGTGTTCCTTTTGTCAAGGGATAGAACATGGTGCCAAACTGTTTTTGCGAACGGTAGGATATGCCGTGTTGTGTAGATGTGACCATGAGGGTGACATGGAATCATGGAAACTGTGATGCAGAGTTATTACTCTCGGTATTTCCATGGCGAGCGGCAGACAAAAAATGAGGGGATTATGGGGGATTGATTAATTATGTAGAGGAAATGGAAATGGAGGCAGCTTGGATGAGCGAAAACTTGCAGTTGAAATACTTGCAGGAGGTTGGGTTCCTTATGTAGGCCGCGCAGTTGAAATACTTGAGAAGTTGGGTTCCCTATGTAGACCGTTCAAATTCGTTCAACTTTCCTCATGCAACGGGAATTTCGTGATTTTGTTCATCGTCAGTGAAGGACATGGACCCATGCAGCCCACGACAATCTTTCACTTGCCGAGACCTGAGGTTTTCAAAAGCCACACCTTCCTCAATGTGCTACTTGGCCGCAGCACAGATGTCCCCCTTGTTTTTCAGATGCGCAAACACTCCTTCCTGCTGGCATACCGAACAGGTCTATCAAGCAATTGCAGGTTGATTTCAGGGTGTGATGCAGGGATGTAATCGGCCAAGAGGCGTGATCTCAGAGGCTAAAGAAAATCAAAATCCAGCATCAAAGCGAGGATAGCGAGGGATAGAAAATGGAAGCGTGCCATACTTTGAATTTACCTATTGACCTACTGAGCCAAAGGCATCTTCCCAGGTCCCGAAAATCAAATCAAATTATCATAGATGGCTGAATTTGTCCAGACGTGACTCTCCGTCATGCACTTGTACATCATGTACAATTACAATTGATGCTGACACAGCTGTGAGGCATCCAGCCCCCATGATGACGAGCACAACGTATACCAGCCGCATGTGACATGGCCAGCAATTCTGTGCCAATATCGTCCAATATCATCCAAGCTCTATGAATTCTAGCAGATGTCGGTCTTCATTGTCCCTTGCTGCAATTTTTGTGTTTCGGCCCAACCGTGTTTGAATTTGTGAACATCCCTGCGCGCACATGATGTGCTTGATGACCTTTCTTCACAGCTTGATCTAGACAATCCAGCATCATCCGGGGTCCCTGAATTTACCTTGCAAACGCCTTGCAGACATCGATCACGTCGACATCATCTGGGAGCAGCTACCAGAAGCTCACTTGATCATTGGGCACATGTTTGTGTCAAAATCATCTATTTAATTATTGCTGTCAAACCTTCCGTGCATTAAGAAATGCTTTGTTGCAACATAGCAGTGACACTCGGTATGTGCTGAAAGCCAGAGATTTGGGATGCTGCCGCAACACATTCAGCAGCTCATAGCAGATCACAGCAGTTGCATTGTGAGTTATGTATGCAGGCTTGCAGGTTTGAAAACTCTTTCTGCAGTACCTAGCACTGCTAAGTTGCTACGTTGCTTCTTCATGGACTGTAGTTGGGTTGGTTATTGTCATGTAACAACCTCTCACTCATCAGCGATGCTCTTGGCGCATGTGGATCAGGAAGTCCTCTTCCTTGCCCTCGACCACCTCAGGAAGATCAGGAGGTGCGATAGCAGTGGGGGGTTAGGATGAGTCCCGAAGGAGGGAAAGTGCTACCAGCTGATGGAATTCTACAGGCGTCACTGTCTCTGGCCCCCGCCTTTGTCCAATTGGAAGGAATCCCACTGGCGCGCATGGAGCAAGAAGTCAAAGTTCCTTGCCGCCGCCATGGTGGTTTGGGCAAGGGCATGCTAGGGCCAAGGGCTTCTGGAAGGGTATGGCATTCCTTGCCAGGAAGGCCGTTGTAGTTGTCAACGGGAAACTGACGGAATGCTTTTGGATTTATTTTGTTGTGATTCCCACGGCCTCATTTTTAGCGTACTAGTACACTGTATGCCGTACTGCACGGATAATATATGAACATGTACAGTAGAGATCCTGAGCCCAACAGCTGATCCCCCGAGGACTTGCGCGCGATGCTGAAAGTCCTGGCTACCAAGGGGCCCGAGAATGGAGCCGCACCCAACTCCAGCCGCGGCGAGCAGCGCTCCTAGAGGATTCCTAGTCAGCAGGACATGGTAGGACTGGAGGCAGGACTGGAGGTGGAAGGAGTCATCTTGGTTTTGGTTGTTAATGCTTTGATGCTTGGTCCATTTGAAAGGATGCAGATAGGAACAATACAGACCGTTCCAGAGAACTACTTACAGGAACTGCGAAAAAAATCCCTGTGGCCAAGTTCTGCCCAATCCTCTTTCTTGTAGCCCGCACCTTGCCAGCCAAGATGTTATGCAATAAATTCCTGTTCGAGTATGACATGCTGTCATGGTGCTTTGGCTTTGGAATTTTCGTGTGGCAGGAAATTCAACAGGCCGTGCTACAAGCGTACGCGCCAGGAGTTCCAGTTGCATAGAAACCAAAACCACATCAGAAGAAAAAGTAATATTGAAAAATAATGCCCTGACACGTCACCGGTGATGTTGGAAACATAATTTATCAGATCTGGGACTCAAGAGAATTAGAGGCTGCATGAAGTCTTTGTGACGACATCTTCGGAAAGATCTGCGAAAGGAGAGACTTTCCAAGCCTCACGGGGGAGACTGCTTGCCATTTGTAGTCCCCGAATCCACGTGGCACATGTCGAGTAGGAGTTTATCGCAGGTGACTGTCTAGACTGTCTAGGTCGACCGGGGATCGCTTGCGCAGAATCGGGAACAGCAAAGAAGACATTGATATAGGATGATGGCAAACATACCGGGTTCATCACATCAAAAGAATTCAAAAGGCCAAAGTCAGATTTCACTTTGCAACATGTAGTTGTCACTGAGTTTTGAATTGATGCCGTGGCACCGACTCTCGATTTTGAGCTCCCCTCTATCAGTCAACGGCTGACATTCCTTTGAAAACCGGCCGTTGCAAAGGATGTTGAATCGAGCCTGCAGTGCGCTCTGGAACCCAGGGGGGTTTGAAGGGGGCTGGACCTGGAACTGTTGACCTGGCCCAGCTGAGATCACCGGTCTCCACCAAGTGATCTGGGGCTCAGGTGGAACACACGCCAATCCCCGCTCTGGAAACGCTGGACCCACATGGGCGCCGTCGCGGATGTAACGGCAGTGGAGAACACGGATTGCTTTCAACATGTTGTTAAGCCTCAGGTTCTCGACGTATCATCATGAGATTGAGATATCATGAGATATCACGATTGGTTAGATCAAATGAAATTATGGTGTCTAGATTTTGCCAGTTTCGCCGAATCAACAATTAGACATTTTTTTTCCAGCATTGGGCCCGATGGTAGGTGCACGACAAATGGTTCCCACATGATTCATCACGAGTCGTGAATGCTGCTTATTGATTCTTTTGATCGATGATGTTTGGTGCTGGGGAAGTCTGCAATGGACAAAGTTAGGCAGTCAAGGAGACTAATGAATAATATGGATGATATAGATTGATATAGTTCAAATTCCATCAAAATCCTTTATGCCCATAAAACCGAGCTAATTACTCACTTCCGCTGATATTAAACATCCCCTAAATGGTCCCAATTATGTGTAAATCCCCTGCTAAACTAATTATGGTTTCTGGGGGGGTGTTTAATAGTATGGGGAAGGGATTATTTGAGCTCATTTTGAGCCCGAATTTGCCAAACCGAAACTATGCAATTGGACTTTGAGGCCAAGTACAACTCATGAAAATATAGCACCAGACTGGTTGCACGTGGTTGCAGCAAGCTGGTTACCAGATGTTGAACGGTTCTGTTGGCATGTTTTACCATGACGTGTTCGTCGCTGCCTTCAGGGAGGAGTAGGAGCTCTGACTGCGCCGAATAAGGCATCTGTTTAGACCTACTGTACGCACTTTCCGTCGCTGGAGATATCGGCTGAGCTAGAGATGAACCACGCCCCATCTCAAATAGTAGTGCAAATCCATGATTCTGCATCTGTTGGTAGGTCACATATATAGTCACATTGTGCCAGTGAATACGGTATAAGAAGCAAATAAATTAGAAGAAACCGCCTGACCTACCACGTCCATCATGGCGAATTTACTCACATATGAATAAGCAGGACCCCTGACGCCGAAAAGTTGACAAATCGGGAAGTCGCGAGCCTCGTGAAATCCCATTTAGGGTTTGCCATAGTGGTGCGTTTTTTGGCCCAAACTCGATTATATAGTGTCAGCTTGGCACCTACCGCGCTATGCAAGGATGGTGAAATCATATTTTCAGACTTAAAGCATGCATGCGCAATGTGCTTCGCATACCTCAAGCTCATGCAGGCTTTTGGCCTTTGCACAAGTCGGGCATTGCCAAATGTCTCCAAAGCTTCAGGCCAGCCGCAAGAATGAAGCACTGGCACGTCCTTTGAAGAAAAATCCTGCCAAGAAACAAAGTTTGAGGACCGGCATGTTTTTACCAGAGTACACTTGGTGGGCCATTGCTTGCGATGTCATGGGTACTGAGATTTTGAACAGCAATGTTTCGCAAGAAGCCTGCTTCCTCTACTAACTAGCAGTGCCTGATGCTGAAGCCGTGTATAAGCAGTCTTGCATGCCCAGCATTCCCTCCGAGGGGCGTATTATAGCAAACGCGCCCCCAAAGAGCTTAATAAGGGGCGTGTGTTTGGCGGTCTCAGGTTAGGCAATCTGTAGACTCAAACCGTGTCTGCCACGACACGTTGCTGATGGTTGCAGACCGGAGGCTGTCACACACGAATCCCTTTCCTTCTCTTTGGCAGCCAGGAATCCAACTCAGATTTTGTCGGCAAGTGGCCAAGTCATTCATTATCTGTCAAAGAGAGACACTCGGAGGGAGAATTTGTGTTACTCTCCGGAAGCTTCGAGGTTTCAGTCCTTCTCAAGAGAGCACGATACAGGCTACATTTGTTGATTTATAGGTCCGACATATTTCCAATTCCAAGCTTCCCACCGTCATCCGTCCGTTTTAGCAGGGCACACGACCAGGCGGATGCACACCATCTGTCAAAGGCAGAACCGCCAGTTTGAGAGCGCCACTCGCGCTAGTTGGTGGCAAACATAGTCGACAATTTGACAAGCTGACATCATGTTGCATCCTGTTGTTGGAGGTTGTCCGTGTACTTCCTGCTACCATTCAAGTTATTATCACTTCCTGATTTACTTGTCGACATTTGCCGACCTTTGCGCTAAGTTCTTCTACAGTTGCAATGATTATACAGGTGAAGCTGCAGTCCGGACCACAAGAAATCAACAATCTTCTTGGTTGAAGACAGCATATTTATACATACATGCTAAGAGAACGGCCTGGGAATTGGTCCATTACTTACTTCTTGTGCGGTGATTCGAGATATTTTTTGGTAGCCATACTGTGACTTGGTTTGGTTTGGGTGTTGAGCATTGTTATAATTATGTAAGCCTCTGTGCACTCCTGTACATGGTCAAGATTTGGCTTCGCGATCCTCAAGGCAACCGGAGTGCAGCGTCAGTAATCATTGCAGCCTTTGGCGTTTTGATCAGGCCAGGCTTAAGACCTTGAAGGCCAAAAACAGACTCAAGCGTCAGGATGCGAAGCAAAATAGCGGGCGGTTGATCGCTGTGATTAGGGGAAAAGGTCTGAACCCAGTAGGTCCAAGAATCTATCACAGTATGCACGTCATCATTCAAGTACATGGGAGCAAAGCCATAGCAGTAAGCCCGTGCCTGACTGACTCCATGATCCATAGTGAACGTGTGAGCTATGACCATCTATGCGAGATGATAGAGATCCTATTCTGTCATATTTCACTTCGGAGGTTCTGAGCCCAGAATTGGATGAATATATCAATATATATTCGTATAAGGCGTGAGAAACTGTCGTTTGGCATTGTTTCGCTACCACACCGGCCTAAACTGAATGACTCGATGAAAAGCAAATGAAAAGAAGATGAAGCTTATGAAGAAACACATGGCCATCCGCGACTCCATGACCTTCAATCAGGCAACCAGAAACGAAATCCTGTAATTATCTCAGATCTTGGACATTCTTGCCTTGCGGCGGGTGAGGCTTAGCCTGGGCCGCTTTGGTGATGCACAGCACCTCGGCAGCTGCGTGAGAAACTATCATAACATGTTGGGGAGGATGACAGTTATGCGATGTTGTGCAATTGTGGCCTTGTATGGTGTTCTTGCTCCTGATGAGCACTAGGAGTAAGACAACTGACAACTGTAGAAACCACCACCAGTGAGGCAGCATGCTTTCGACCAGCGCCCACTTACTTCCTGCACTAGCCTTGTGTGAGCTGCCAGGGCCAGCTACATTCAAGCGGTGAAAAATGATCCGGTGACAGATGGCTACCTGGTGATGAGCCCCAGATGGCTCAGTCCCTCCGGTACTTAGGTGCCGCATGGTTGTCCAGATGAACATATAGGTATAGTCAAGGCATAGTCGGGATTTGAGATTTCAAGTTGCTGTTCTTCGGGAAGTAATGTTCAAAGCAAGTGAACCTTTTGCAACAAAAGGTGCCACGACTTTGGCCATTGAAACCATGCCACTGCACTAGTTACCTAGTTACTAGTCTGACTAGTCATCATATTGTGGGTTGGGCTTAAGTGGCTTAAGGCTTAGGAAATGCATCTCTTGTGATGTAGATTCTCAGATGATCATATATTATTATATGATCTGTATGTATATTTATATCTATGTGATGTGTATATATATATATATGTGTGTGTGTATGAATTTACATGGAATCACTGAAGTCTGCTTCACATTGGTGGTATGATGTGACATCCATTTGAGCGGTTCCATGGATGAAAGCGGGCCTAGTAACCTGACCGAGGCTGGACTGAGTCAAGCGACCGAGAAGCTTTTGCAAGGTGGTTGCTGGAAGGGGTCCACAGTATTGGGGTTGGCTGAGATTGCCTGACTGGTTGGTAGCTGAATAATGTACACCATTATGCCTATACTTCACACACACACACACATATACATATATATATATATAGATACATATACATACCGACATGCACAAGACATAGATACCAAATCGCGATCAAGTGTGCAAAGGTAAAGGTAATGTATTGCATTGCGATATGCATGATGGAATCAAATTCAAATGCAATTTGGGTGTAATGTAATTTGGGGATGCATTCGTTTGCGTATGTATATTATGCTCCAGGCTGGATGGGGTGCCAACAGGATGCTCTACCCTACTAGAGCGATGCAGTAACCGGTTTTACGAAGATTTACCCCCCTCTTCAATGCTGAAGGTAAATCTTCTTCAGATAGACAGTCAGAAGCAGAGCTCAAGAAGTCCAAAGGAGCTCCGGGCGGGGTTGGATTGACAGCTGCCAAAAGCATGTTGTTTTTGAGCTGTCTAGTTCTATGTCCTGGGGGCCTACCGTGCTCCACCAATTGGTTCACTGGGAATTGTTGCACTGTTTTGGATCAGAACACACCAGAACCCAACACTGCCAAACACATGGAGTAGTTGTGACTACTTGACATTTCTGCTCAGAGATGAGGTGATATATTTGCAACAACATCCAGCAACCAATTATCGTTGCGTCGGCGAATACTGCTGCTCTAATGCTGCAATATGTTGTTTAAGTACAAGTCCAGGAGTACAAAATAGTACAAAAATGTACAAAACCATGTTTGGCAAACAACTTTGCCTAGAAGTGAGGAGGCACTTTGTTTCGCATGACACCTGGGGTCCCCACCATTGTTTGAGGAAACGAAGCGTTGAAGGCTGGACAGCTGCCCTTGGCCATCGCCTGCTACACCATGGCCATATCGGCAGCTTCGCTGCAACGCCGAGAGGGCCTAGGGGCGTCCCATCGTCCCAAAGGGCACATGTGCCACACATCCCGACACAGCCTGTTGCATGAAAAAGGATGTAATGATGTACATTTAAAAATCGTGTAAACATGGCAAGATATACAATTTGATCGCTTTTCCCGGGCTGGGATACCTGGTTTTTTTGAGAGTTAAAGCTCCATCATCCAGTTTTGAAGGATGAGGGTCTTGGACGATGCTCAGGCCATCAAGCCTTTCGCTGAGAGTGCGCAGAACCTAAAACAAACCGCCAGCAACTGAGCAAAGATCAGTTGACTGCTGAGATCTGCTGAGCCAAAAGTGACTTCTGTTGACTGATGCTGACCGACTAGATGCAATGGGATGGTATGGGGTGCTATAGAGGACATGTGACCGAGACTGTTTTCCAATAATAAATCTCAATAAATGGAGGCCCAACTCCTCCAAGTTAATTACTAAAAATGAGGCAGAAGAAGTGGTACCAATCAGTTCAACTGTGGATGGACAAAATCCTGCACCAGTTGGTAACTATTGGTAACTATGAATTCTGTAAATAATGGTGCTACAAAGGGATAAACCATCATCCACAGTATCATGTTACATCCCGCCCTCAACGAAGTGGTGGTTGAACCGATTAAACCCTCATGTTTGATAATTTTTGCGGATATAAGTCTTGTTGGATCTTACATAGACAGATACCATTTTCCCAGTATGTTTTCCATTTTTTGGTTAAATTCCCATCCCCACGCTGAGGCTGCAGTCTATTCTTCCAACCGCTCTGCGGCCTTTGCCAAGCTGCGGTGCGGGCTTGAGACATGTTGGGGGCAATGTAGGTCACATGGTGACCCATGGTGACCCATGGTGATCCAAAAAAATGTGGATTTTGCTGGAAAAAATGACATTGCCTTCATGTGTAGGTTATCCATAAATTCTGATGCATATGTATAATTATAACGTAAATAATAATAAACCATTTAATATATTGATAAAACAATATTTACATCATAATCCATATTTGTATGTTGTTATGATGTAACTGCAATATGATTGGTTCTGGTGCGATTTGATCCTCCAAGGACCTGCGCAGATGCTATGCAGATGCTGTTTTCCTCGGTTTTTCTTTCCATTTTTGGCCAGGCAGTGGCACTACTCGTTGGGTGATGCCCAGGAGTCAGCGCGACTTAGCCTCGCGCCCAGAAGGCAGAGCTGGAAATTTAATGGTTTCCACATTTTTGAAACACATTAGATAGCACTACAATGTTTAGCTATTTGTTTGTTGCTAGGCTTACTTTCCGATCTGTTTGTTTTGTTGTTCGGTTTGTGTCCACACTTTGCGGACAACTGTTCTTGGCGTTTTGGCGGTGTACTTAACTTACTTGTCTATTGAAGGTGTAGAACAATGATGGCTTTGGTCTCTGGTTGTGGCAGCAGCTTTCTTGAGGTCCCCAATGGTACAAGTCGCAGCTACGGATTGCCACCGCCTACTTGGGGCAAGGCCACGTTGGGAGTCCTGGGCCAAATCCCAGAGCTGGGGCGGGTGATCATCAATGATCCTGCTGATGCTGATGCCGATGAAGATGCCAATGATGATGCCGATGATGATGATGATGATGATGATGATGATGATGATGATGAGGATGAGGATGAGGATGAGGATGAGGATGAGGAGGAGGAGGAGGAGGAAGAGGATTGAGGACGAGGAGGAGGATTGAGGACCAGGAGGAGGAGGAAGAGGAGGATTTTCCAAGGTAGTGTTTGCAATCTTGAACAGATGTGTGCAGAGGGGCAGCCTTCGCAACCAAGGCTGAACATGCTTACAAGCTGGGGGACCTGGTTTGCAATTGTTTGCTACGGTGGGCGTTTGATGATGTTGGCGTTTCGGAAACGTTTGCACACTGCAGTGACTGTCAAGAAGTCATTACTTGATGCATGGGAGATCTCCGGACACCAACCAAGACTTCTTACGGTTCTAATGCAGCGTCGCAGTTGTACTGGTGTGATTGCCGTTTTGCCATTGGACGGTGCTAAGGATCAGGTTGATGACAGCACTTAACAGCTTGATGTCACAGCTCATCTGAAGTTGGTGGGTGAAATAATGGTTTCGCATGCTTTAGCAAACTTGAGCCATCTCCTGCAAGATGTACTGGCTGTCAACTACTCATGCTTCATCCAGGACCTATCTCTTCGCCAGTGACTTGCCACAGGGCTACGCCGAAGCGATGAAGGTGGGAAACCTGGAAGGAACAGGCAACGTTGAGTGCAGGGATGGCTTTCTAAAGGTGGGCCTGCATCTTCCTGCTATGTCCTGCTTCATTGTTACGCAGAGTCCCACGAGAGATGCCATTGGGAAATCTCAGGAGTGTCAACATGCGCTCTGGCAAATTCCTCGCTTGGAGTCCATGCCTCGGTTTGAAACACTGTCGATGTGTGGCCTGCCAGATGTTTGGACAAGACATGACAAGACCGTTTGCGTACCCCACAGGGTCCAAATATCCACGGCAGAGGTCTCCACTGGCCAAGCAGCGCCTGACCCGTTTTGATCAGGACCTTGGTACTTCAATTGGTTCCATGCCGTGGGGGTTGGCAGAAGATGCAGCTGCACATTCTTGAACCAAAACCTGCAGGACAAGAACCGGCCCAAGGGTTGGTGCCGCATCTTTGCGATCTCGGATGTGAGGGCCCTACACGAACCTCATCATAGCTCCGCTGTGTGCTGCAGGCCCCTAGAGCCTTATAAGCAATCTCAAAATCTCAATTGAGGTCCACATCGACCACGGCGGTGCGGTGTTGAAGTGGGCGGAAGGGATCAATGACAAGGCACGATGGTGGAACTCAACAGGGGGTATCAAACCATGTCAAATCTTGCTGTGAATATCAGAATAACTTTCAGTTGTACACCCAAAATTTGCAGCATCAAGAGGTTTCTTGCGGAGATCGTGTTCTTTGGTGTCGTTTGAAATGAACCGTGTTCATACCTCCTTCTTGGAAACAGAATGAAACAAATGCCTTCCGATCAACCAGGAGTTCAAGAACGACATTCTGATCGTTGCCGGTGATCTGGGCGACACCTTCAACGCTATCAAGCGCGGATTTTCCGAGGGGGGAAGCTGACAACCTGTTGCATGTGGTTGGAGATTGTCCAAGATAAGATGTATGAGTCTAAGTTTGGTTTGCTGCAATTAGTAGGCTGAGTAGATTTGCATATTATACAATGGTGATTCAAAAGGCCAACCGGCCAGCTTGTTTGGAAACCTTCAACTGCAAGTAGCAGTTTGCAGCCATGACTTGGGAGCACACTTGCAGTCATCCGTCCTGGCCCAAATGATCAGACGCTTTCCCCGAGTGATTCAGAGGGTCATTGCATCGCTTCGCTCAGTTCCGATGAGCGAAATGGAATCTTGTCGAGACAAGAAACACCTGAAATCCTGGGAAAAATCCTGAAAAACACTGGGAACAAAGTGGATGTTTCACTATAGCTTGAGGACTGCAAGAACTAGCTAGCAGCATCTAGTAGCATAAACAATGAGTTGGGATTTGTTGCAACTACTGCCCTTTAATCGAAGCATATCTTGAGAGGGCTATAGAGGGCTTGTAGACTCTGGGCAGATCTTTATTTCAATATATTTCAGTGTTTTTCCTTGAAATAGGTGTCCAAAAGGTATGCAACAGCGGAGGATCTTGAAAGGAAGGGTCATGTTGTGTCGTAACATATAAAATTACCCGACTGTACAATAAGGTGGTTTGGAACTGCAGCTTGTGTTTGAGTTTTTGCCTTTGATTTGTTGCAAGTTTCAGGTTTGTGCTGACTCAGATGTTTTGAAGAAAAAACTTACGCAGATTGAACCCAAGAGGGTCATGGGATCATTTGAAGAGTTTGGCCTATACAGGACTCGAAAGTGGCCCTACGATATGGTGATGGCACTGCCCTTGTGGACAGCCTTCCAGAGTCGGTTCAAACAGAACACATCGCAGGCGAGACACTCGATATCATTCGATCAATACATTCTTGCACTTCTTTGCAAATTGGCCTTTGCTGACCACGTTCCACATCTCAAGGACAACAGAATGGTTTCAGATGGTGTGAGATCACTGGACACATTGGAATGAATTACTCAAAATCCAGCCTTTTCAAATAAGTTTTGGCCAACATTAGCAATATCATACCATATCATAGCAATGTTGATCAGATGTTGACCATGTGTTGACCATTGGCAGGTGATGCGGATGTCAGCGGTTTGGGCGCTGGCGATTCTGCTCTGATTCCCCGGTTCCTGGAGGCCAGGAGTTGGATCCAAAGATTCCACGGACGTATTTGTAACGTATGGCAGATATCGACGCAGTATATACATATAACAATATATAACATATGAATTGAATTAGATGAGTTAAATTTGATAAATATTGATGAATATTTTGTGTGTGTGTGCAGATATGGATAGGCAAGTTGCAGTTCTGTCAGTTCACAGTTCTGCTGTATTTATTCAAAGAAGTCTATAGGCAGAAGAAAACAACGGAAAGCATGACATGAACGCAAGGAAAATTGTTTTTCCATGCAAGTGCTGTCAATGAGTGAGAAGGGGGACCTGCCTCGGAGGAAGGAGAAGCCGATGCCTTCTTTCAGAATTTGCTGCCTGGTGGCGAGATCGAGTATCAGCAGTGGTATCACATGCCAGATGCTAGTCGGCAACAAGAGCAATCTAACGAGAGAAAATGAGAGAAATATGACACAGAGCGCCTATGCAACAGGATTTACCATGTTTACTCATATTTATATTTATAAATACACATTATAAATGCTTACTGCAGTTGTTGTCGCCGATGGCAGGTTATTGTCAATATGTTTGTTTGCTACCCTACCGCTTGTATGACACACCCATAGAATCCCCATCTACCCTCCACCTATGTACAAGATGTATCAATCAATCAATGACCATGTCATTCCACCAGGCGAAGTTCTTGAGCTGAGGACAAGAAGAAGCCACATGAAGCACTGAAGCGCTTGCAACGGGTCAAAGTGGCCATGGCAGATCCAGAAGAGGCTGGACTGCCCTGGTACCGATTTCCCGTGAATGCAACTGGGCGCATGTCGTGACTGATGTCCGGGAGTCCAGGCGGCTATTTCCTGCTATTTCCATGCAATTAAACATCGCACAGTATATATCGCTCTGAGGTGAAATTGTGATGTGTACTGTGTGACTCAATACGGGGAGACGTTTCAGTATTTTGGAGGTCTCATGCCAGGAAACAAAATTTGGAATAATTTGGATGGTTCTTGGCATGCACCCTGTCCTACTTTCAACTCTTCAATCTGATGTTTTTTTCCGGAACCGTGTGCCCCTCACAGTTTTCCGAGACAAGGATCAACAGCGGTATGGGATTCTGCCCATGTCGCCGACCATTCGGGAGCTTTGCTCTCGTGTCAGCAAGCGCACTGGCTTCACCTTCAATCATGCTGTTGTTTTGTACTATGCTGACGGCAATGAATGCACCTCTGGCAGCCTTGGGCCCACTCCTGGTGGGATGAGTTTTGAATGAGCAATTATTGAACCATCAAATCATATCAAATCTCATTTCGAGCGCTTTCCTTGTGGTCCTTGATTTGCATCAAGCATCCGCATGGTGGACCTCCAGACCAGTGAAGAAGATTCGAAGATTCTTTCCCGCCAAGCCTTTTCTGTGCTCTGCAGCACTGCAGGCATTGGATTTCACAAGGACAAGACCTTAGATTTGGACGAACAGGCACCCATTGTCAGCATCTCCTTGGGACGACCTGGCCGGCCCTACATCTTGCGGGACAACATCTTTCAGCCCACCCAGCAGAGCTTCGGTAAATCAAATCTCTGATTATGGGTGAATATTGGCAATCGGACCTCACTTCATCACTGGGAAGATCTGGGAAGTGTTGCCCCTCTTGTGAGCAAAATCTATAGGTTGTGGCACTGTGGTGTTTGGACCTGTAGGATCTGTAGGTCACAGAGGTGTTTTGCCATGGATGGTGGTCGCTTTGTGTGTTTGTTGTCTCCTTGCTTGACCAGTTTCCTCCGTTTACATCGACATGATGGTCCGAAAACCAAGGACGGAGATCTTCTTGTCTCATGGTGCATTGTTCCAGTTGGGTGCCAAGACCAATTCCTCCTACTATCACGCCGTGAAGCAGACCACTGCAGCTGCCACTGGACCACGTGTATCAGTCACCTTCCGTCGAGTTCTCTCCTACAAGACCGATTCAGGGGATTTGATTGGACAGGGTGCCAGCTACCATTCGTTGAATTGGCCAACTGAGCTGATTCTTGCCAGCAACCAGAAGGTTTTCCACACCTTCTGCATTTCTGTAACGGAGTTGGTTTCCGATGTTTCCGGCGAAGACCACGCCGGCAGTGATTCATCATAGCCCACTGCGAGAGCCCCAAGTTCTGCAGTTGGTTTACTTCCAGTCAAATCCAGTCAATACTGCCGTGTGAAGCCAGCATCAGCCCATATCAACCCTACTGTTATTACGATTAGCGGTTGCCACTACCGGCAGAAACATTGCCAGTATTGCTCGGTGATCCCAGACAAGGAATGGCCAACACCGTTTCGACGATGCCTTGGAGGAGTCTTTGCCAGGTCAAACCGATCCACCGGGTCCGGGGCAGCCCATGGTCTTGGAGGCGCGTCAAGCAAAGCGCGAGCAGCGCGGACAGCTGCAGCCCTCGGACGTGAAGTTGCCAGGTATGGAGGGATGCTGGAGAATACACAGAACATCACAGGGCGGACATAGAACCAATATATGAACCAACCTGGGAGAAACATGAAGCAACACCTTGATACATTCTTGCATTTCACAGTTTGCATATCAGAGTCCATCACGAAAAGGAAGCCTCGCAAGGGATTCAGATCATGACCAGGATAGATGGACACACAGACAGACGGAGAGACAAACAGGGCTCTATATCTGCAGCTTCCTCCACGTACATGTTTTTACTTGCTTAGCCAAACTTCACAAACATTGTGAGCTTCAATGAAAGTGAAGGTTTCAAGAAGAGGATTTCGGTTTGGAATTCCCAGCTCTACTGTGAGCTACGAACAGTACACGGCGTCCGTTTAGTCCATGGCGTGTCCCTTGTTTGACTTCAAAGGCGGCTCTACTACTGCAAAAAAAACATGTGTCTGATCTCTGCGTTTTTGCGATGTCAGACCTGAGCGACTAACTTCGCTCACAATTCGAACATATTCTTACCATATTCGAACCTCTCGAGTGAACCGATGTCAACCGCCCACGGAGCTCCATGAGACCAGAGATGCCGAGGTTTTTGAAGGACCTCATCGACGAGGCGAAGTTGGAGTCCTTCTTTGAACAGAAAGACATTCGTGGTGCAGGCGTGGCAAACGAATTATAGCATAGTAATGCATAGTATATTCTTATATATTCTTCATTTATTGTCAATCCCTTCTCAAATATAGCTTTCACTACCCTATCAACCAATCGTTTGTTTCAAACATATGTAAATCAGCATTTCTGTATTACATTCGTTGAAAAACGATATGCAAGATATGCAAGTTTCATCAAGTTTCATTGTGTTGTCTCGTCATGCCTCCCTTTTGTGACGGCAGGTTTGGCAGCTCAAGAGCTGCTGAAAAAGAAGGGTCGTCCTGAGCTGTCCAAGGCTCTGGGGCAACGAGCCTTGGAAAAAATCATCGCGGTCCACCGAGGTCCAAAAAATTGTGAAGAAAACCGTAGAAAAATTAGAAAACCCAACCAAAATCATACCAAATCTTTAGACAAATGATGGTTTGATATGGTTTGATGGGATGATGTACTCAGCTAAAATAGAAATTGATGAAACTTGCCTTGTTTGTGGGTGGGTTGTTTGCTGGCCCAATTATTGAGCCATAGCCATTGACGACCAATGTTCGGAAAGCACCAGCTGAATTGGAACTTCACGAAGCCCCCCCCAATCAGCAGCTTGTATCTTCTTTTTGCTCAACAATTTCAGGAGTTTCTTGGATGCTTTCACCGATAGGCTATCCTGTGTTTGGTAGAATTTGGTACACAATTCACCGGCACTGCGAATGTGGTGCCAGTCCTGCCTGAGGAATCGGTGAGGCTTTTAACAAATGGAAATCGAAAACGACAGAGTGTCAGTTAGCTCCCAAAGAGGCTCCAGCTCCGCAAGAGGCCCGCTTGGAAAATATGACAAAGTGTGTCATGTTGACCTTACATGTGCATGCTTGAAGATTTTGCCAACACAACAATTATATGGGAATAATTTCATGATTACTGGGAATTTCATGACATTGACTGATGATACACCGTGCTGAAATATCACACTATCCCCAAAGACATTCCATGCCACTCCCATGAGCTCCCTGAGGCGCTACCCAAAGCGCCACAGCCGAATTCGATGGCCGCCTCAACTGCCATCACAGCACCCAGCTGCTGGTCCTTTGGAGCCAAGTTGCTGCAATGGTTCCGTATGACTCCCGAAGTGACCCCCCAGGAGATCCTCAAGCAACTTGGGCCTGAGCTGGCAAACGCTTTTAAGCAGAGGAGTTGTTCCATGTGGTTCCCAGTTCTTTCTTATGCTGCTTTAGGTAAGGTCTTGAAAGATGGACACCCTAGACAAGACAGCAGGGCCTCATTCACATATGCCGCATATGCCAGAAGGCCATTTAATCAAACACACGGCACACATATTTAACAAACATTGGTTAAATGATGTTAAATATAGTTTATCCATTGTTAATACCAATATTCAATCTAACATATTGCCGTAGCGATTGAACAGTGAATAACTATCCAAGGTATTGGTTTGGCGATGAGCCCTACAAGTTCCGTGGTGGACTTTGGTGGCGGGGCATCGATCCCAACATGCCGTTGGATGGCCAGGAAGGCGGGAAAGCGGAATTGAAGCTGCACATTTCACCGGTGATATCAGCAGTTGTCTCATGGTTTGGATGTTTGGGATGTCAAATGCATTTTTCCTTTGGTGGCAGAAGATGCAGATGTTATGGCAATTAATGGTAATTTGATTAATTATGCAGATTGGATATGCCAGGACAACAGGAAAGGATGTGAGGCTAGTATACTTTACTTCGACTGCTCGACGCCTTCCAGGCACAGATCGTCGAATCCGCGAGAGGTACAGCAAGTTAATTCGCAGCTGTGCGAATGGTTGCGTTGGCTGCAAGGACATGCCAGCGCGTCCATGTTGTGCATTGAGAGGTTGAAGAGACATGTCCAAAGCTGGTTAACCTTCAAAACAATTCTTTATTTTACCCGTACTAGCTAAAATTCCAAACATGGTGAAACCGAATGCCAGAGAGGCAGAGACTGGATGCATCTTTTTTTTCTTGGAGGGCCGGGGGGGTGACAGGATTATTTTCAAAAGCGCACCTTTTTCTTTGTTTGCCCATCTTTGTTCTTCTCTCGATGTTTGATTCATCCATTGTCCATTGTGGATGAAGACAACACGTTTCCACAGAGGGTCCGTGAAAAGACAAACATTTGTTTGTGTTTGCTATCCTAGTGTCCGTTATTGATCGATACTTTTTTTTTCACACAGCGCATCGGACATCGATGTACATCGTGCATCTCAAGTCATCATGCTCAATCCAGCGTAGCATCACTACCCACACCATCACATATAAAAATATATAACTATTATCCTCATTTTTTTTGCTTCATCAACATCGATATCATCATCCTCATCCTCGTCATTGCCGTTGTTGTTGTCGTCGTCATCATGGTCCTCCTCCTCCTCTTCCTCCTCCGGTCCTCCTCCTCCTCCTCCTCATCATCATCATCATCATCAGCATGATGCTCCTTTCCTTGGCACCATTAGCAGCATTGAATTTCCTCCATGCCCTGCCTGCATTCGCCTTCAGGTCTCCCAGAATCGTTGCGTCCCTGGACCCAAAGCCCTCAGGGCTGCTGCGCCCTGGTGCTCCTTTTGGATCAATTTCCTCGGAACGCATTTCGCGGAACAGCTGAGTCTCAGCTGCATGTCATCTACTCTTAGGTTTTTGGCACATTTACCCTTATTTACCCTTACTGCCTTTCTGTATTAAGCTTATTAAGGGGAGGACAGATGAGGAAACCATGGCTACAAATCACTTCTTTGTGGATTCGATCCCCGATTGCCGCTGAAGTGACTCTGAAATAAGCAACATCTTAAATCGAGACTGACCAAGATCTTGCCAGCCAGCCAAGGAGATGTTTCAATACGATGCCCTGGCACAGGAGCCTTGTTTTGAATGGCCAGCTGGTGGGCTTAGGGTTCAGTTCCAGCTTGCATTGCCTTGTGGGATGAGATTTTACCAATTTCCCCAACCAGCCAGATGTAAGCTTGGATACCGCAAGTTCCAGAGAACAAGTTTGAATAATATTTCAGATATCCCAGAGAGCGATGACCCAAGTTTGGCCAAGGAAATGGCAAAAGAAGCCTTAAAGGGCGATCTTCCTTGGCCGCATGCAACCTAGCTGCATTAGAAGATATTAGAAGAGCGAGCAAACTTTTCCATTGCGGTGATCTAAGGCCACATTCTGCTACGTTGCCTTCATGCACTCAGAAAAGGCGGAGATGGTTGAGGAGGCCTGCTTAGGTCTTTTGCGTGCCTTCATTGCAATTGGACAAGGATGGATCAGATCCTCTGCAACCCTCAAGATGTGTTGCTTTGTTTGAAGCGCAGAGTCAAACCCACTTAAACCTGTAACATTGGCCATAAGGAAGGATGCGTGGAAAAGGGCCCCTCCATCTAGGCCCATGTCCACTTGCTTCGCATCCGGATGTGGGACTCACACATTGAGGTCTGTCGGCATCAGTCGAGGCAAATGTGGCCACCTAGCCGCAGAATATGATCAGATACGACCTATCTATTGAATCATTTATAATATCATATCATTTTAGTTTCATATTGTATTTGTATTCTTGTGCTATTTTGTCTTGAGGTCGTGTCAGTATCCTGTCGCACTATGGCATATCCACTAAGGTGAGCCGGATCAAATCTATGCACGTGGAAGCACGGCATCACGCGACGGCTCTGCGGACCTTCGGACGATATCCGCATCGAAATGAAGTGCTGGGCCGAAGCAGCACTGTGGAAGAGCAGAAGTGGCTGCACCCTGCCATAAAGAAACAGGACAATCAGGACATGATTCAGATGTAAAAGGCTATTTTGAATTGATATAAATTGGATAAACGTGACAAGATGTGAAACGACTTTGCAGCTTGGGGAAGTAGAGACTTAGAGTTGTTTCTTCATGCAGCTGGTTGCTGGTCTGGCAGCTTTGCCGAGTATCGTATTTTCCCTGCGCCATTGCTCCATTTTGCTCCAGGCATTCCAAAAAGCTCCCTGCCTGGGCAATGTCAGTGCGACCTAAATTCAACCGCCCGCCTGCTGAGCGCGCCACAGAACCGAAAACAGTTGCGGCAGGGATGGTGGTTGACGCCTCGGCAGTCCAGACGCGAGTTCTGGTTCTCCATAGCAATCGCCAAAATTCACAGGACTTTAAGACTCTTGGGTTCAATGAGTGCATGCCTTGCCCCTGTTACCAAGGCAGTTGTGCATTTTTCAGTGATGTCAAATCTGACCGTGGATCACAAGATCTTGATGAACGGGAAGAGATCCAGAAAGGCCCTTCCAGCATGATTTGTGGATTGGCCCAGGGGTGGCACCATTCACGGTGTTTTGATCGGATCTTAGGAAGAGGACGCGTGCAGCCTTGCAGCCACTGGCGGATCTTTGGCAGCACCTGTGAAGCGTCAGCAACACCCAAGAACCACCTGTGAATGGGATAGGGTGTTTTTGTGTGTTTTTCACTAGCTGCCAACAGGGACGCATGTTCTCACTTTTGTGATTGGTGTCAGGTTTTGACATATATGTGTTGATCATGTCTCATAGCAGCAAGCAATGATGTCCAGGAAATCGCCGAGCTGCACTTCCTTGAAGCTCCCCATGCATACACTCCGATGGGGGAGGCCGGCAACAAACATCCACAGAGAGGGTCCATTGACCATGGCATTCGCTGCTGAAGCTAGTGACTCATATGTGGTCCCATGAAGTCGCATATTTTTAGATGGGAACAACAAATCTGAGAGCTAAAAGATTCTCAAATTATCTCAGATTACTGAACTATAGGTTTGGTATGGCTTGGGTGCGGAGTTTGAAGTCCACTCGGATTTGTTCCACAGCCATATTCGCAAGGCCGAAGAACAATCTGCCCACCTGGGAATTGCTGCCAAGAACCGCTGCTGGTGGAGACTTGGCGAAGTCGTGGGTGATCCAATTTTTCTCTTTCTGGATTCAAATGACTTGCAGTCTTCATATGAGTAAGCCGAGTAAACGACAAAATTAGCGGAAGACTAAACTTGGATTTTCAAATCTGTGTTAAAACTTTCACAACCAATAGGGGACCACCCACTTTGGCCATGTCGTGTTATAATGTTCAGCAGCCCTCGGTTGCTGAGGGTTCCCGGTGCATCCAGCTAGCGAACTGTTTGGGTTTTAAGCGCTGGCGCACGAACATTGGTCACTCCTGTTGGCTACTCTTTGAAGGCCAGAAGAGATAATCCAGCTAGCTACAGCTTCGGACAAGGCAAAGGCTGATACAGCACAAAAGGTTGATAGAGTATGATAAAATTAGGTTTTTGCTACTGACTGATGCTCGCCATACATGCTCACTATACTCACCCGTGTTCCCAGAAGCTGTGAGCATCAATATTTTGCAGACCTCTTGCCTGTTTGCTGCTGAGGAATTCCACTGATGACCCAGCGACCATGCGCTATGTCCCTTGTAGGGTTTGGGTTTAAAATGGCGAGTGTTCATTGAGAAGAAAGAGAAACAACAAATAGAGACAAAAAATATCAAAAAATGGCAAAAGGAGTTCATGACAGGAAAGCTACTGAGACTCAAACGGCCCATGCTTGCTGGCCCAGACTGAACTGCTGGCCGTTCTTTCTCCCTCTAAAGTGTTGAGGTTGCCCATTTCTATCTTAGGCCTCCATATGCACATGGCAGGTTGATGCATGCCAAGGGTTCCATCTGGGGGTCGATTCTGGTGGTTCCTTCAGACCTTAGCAGCTCTTCAGGTTGGTTTCGACAAGACCCTGGAACACATTGAGATGCTTGGAGGGTTTGATCGTGGTGGTGTGGCCGCTGCATCGGAAGTTGATGATGCCCACCAAGAGTCATGACATCCTACGGAATCATGAGGGGAATGTGGCTCCAGTTGTTCTTGAGTAGCAGAAGTATTTGTGTGGGTGTTTCGGAAACTTATGGGTTTCCTTTAATTGTCCTCCTGCCAAGCTGTGAAACCTCCGCTTGGAGCAAGCCATTGTTGGACATAGGTTTGGAAACCTTGCCTGTACTGTACCCTGTTCTTAGTCTGGCCGGAACACTTTTCTAGGGATTCATACCTCCCTTCAAGGCCTGAAATAAACGTGACCCACGACTGAGAATATCTTGACTGCAGCAAATGGTCGATTTTGGTCCAACTGTGTGACAACCCTGTATACCACCACTTATTGCTGGTTCAATCCTTCCAGATTCTTCGAAGGGTTGGGGTCCAGGAAGGCCTTTGTCGAAAAGGGCCCCTTCGACGGCGTGGTCGGGTTCTCTCAGGGTGGATGCCTTGCTGGGCTGCTTGCAGCTATGCAGCCACGTGACGCGGCAGCAGAGCGGCACTGGTCGCAGCACTGGTGTTGTGAAAATGACATTTTCAGACCAGTATTCGTGATATTCATGATATTCATGATGCGGTGTGACTCTGTGTGAGATATACTAGTAGAATCTAGTAGATAGATATAGTAATTAATTAAAGCATTCAGAAAAGCTGCAGATGCCGTCTTCTCCATGTGTGATGATGCCTGGCCTTGTGAGCTAAGTCTGCACCATACTCCGACTAAACAGTCTAGCAAATAGAGAGGTCAAGGCTGCCTGATAGATCATGCGATGTGTATCATTTTAGCATAGTCTGGCAAACTGTTTGCACTCCGCTGGGCTCTTTGTTTACCTCCCACTATGATCCATTATGATCCATCATGCCTATCTTGAAATCCGTGACCATCTGTTTGAACTGAAGCTTTGCTTGAGATTTACCATGCTGGGGATATCGGTAACCCGTTGTCCTTTGTTGGTTGCATCATCCAAGACAGACCACACGCGTTGGCCTAGGAGGTGCGATCAAGTCACTCACCTGAAGCGGACCATGGCAGACATGGAAGATGAGAACTGCTGGTAACTGCTGGTAATTTGTGTGTTGGAATACCCTCTGTTGGATAATGGTGGATTAGAAGTTTTTCCATGATGGACATGTATGTGCTGAGACAATGTTGCACAAAACGGACATCACATTTAGACAGCTGACATGGTGCAGATTTCTGTCCTGAGCCGTGAGGTTCAATTTTTGCGCGCTGGCCTCAGGGTGACAACTCAGGCTTTGAGTTGGCCAGTTGAGCAGTGGCCTCTACAGGACTACAGGATCCACTGATATCTACTGTGGCCCAGCAACCAGCTGTAGCTGCTGTAGCCGCTGGGCCGCTGTAGCCACTGATCAGGTCTTGATTTCTGGATTCTATTGCCGTGATGTCGAGCTGTGCAAAGTGCAGCTGGAAGCAGTGCCTGAAAGGCATCAGCAGGAGCTTTGATGGGTTGCAAGGCAAACTCAGGTTGAGCCGAACCACTTCCTTTCCACGGAAGTTTTTACGGTCAGGGATTTGAGTCCTTCATACTGTGACACAATGTAACTACTGCATTTTGTTTCCACTTCCCTGCGCGTTCTGCATCGTTCTGCTAGGAGCTGGTGAAGGCCAAGCAAGGTGCTGTAGAGATGCCATCCTTCCACATTTGGGGTTTGGAGGACCCAAGTCAGCGAACTTGGGTGGAGAGTCCTTTCCGTCGACCTTTGGTGCCAACTGGAATGGCAAAGATCCCATAGTGTTCTATGAGACGAAATGATGAACTAAGAGTTTGCGTAAGTTTGGCATGAAGGGTAGTTGGTTGGCAAGCCTGAGGCTTTGTGTGTTCAGGCATGTAGGGGGTGGACTCAATTTCTGTTAACCCAGAAGTTGCAGTTGGATCAGCGATGAAATTAAGAGATTCCGGCTTTTTGACCATGGAGGAACGGCTTGTGGCTTTGCGATGCAGTGAATCACGCGGGGATACGGCATATGGTGTCAGATTTTTCCCTAAAACACCAGCCTGCAGTCTATGCTTGATGGTCGTGCAGGATCAACTGGTGGAACCCTGGCGATCGCAGATTTTATCTCAAACCTTCAAGGATCCCATCATTGCAACTCACCCAGTCGTTGCCCCAGTGGTTTTCACTGCGGCTGCAGACTCTTGTGCTATAGGTGGTCTTCAAGTGCCTTTCCTCCTAGCAGTGTGGTGCACATATGGAGTTCTTCATATGATTTGTTTTGCCTCAGCGTTGAGGCGGATCATTTCAGCCAAGGAGGGGATGATGGTGGATGTGAACTGCACGTGTTTTGATTAGAAAAACAGACTCAGTGACTCAGAGCCAGCTATCAAGCTTTAAGCCGCTTGAACAATTTCAGCTTCATAAAGGATGAGAATCTTGATTTGCAGATGCTACATCTATGACTTTCAATTCACATGAAATCTGCGTTGCATTCTGGTGGTCTATCTGGAAAAACTGCACCACACCACATCAGCACCTTAGTCCGAGCTCGCACGGAAGCCTTTTATCAGGACGTCATCATTGGCCTATCACCCAGCTGGCTGACTGGTTGCTGAAATCGGGACTTGCTATTGAGCCCACGGTCGCTGCAGCAGACTCTGCTGATGTGTCACCTTGGGCAAGGATAATGAAACTCGACCGGACTTGTGAAGTGTGAAGCATGATGAGGGCATTATGAGGGCATGATGAGGGCATGATGAGGCTAGCACAGGTATGGTTCGGTCCAGTCTTTCGTCCTGTTAGGTAATTGGTATTGGAAGCGTAGGCCCCACCACTGACATTGCAGCAAACGTCAACGGCTTGTTCTATCATATTTTCCAGGTTCCAAGATTTGTTGATAAAAAACATCGCACAGCATGCCTTGCGCCTGTTGTCATTGTCAGAGTTTGCCAGGAAAGGCAGCGGGGTGGCGCACGTCTCCCTGGAGGATGTGAAGGACTCTAGCCTTTGGGCTTTTGGATCTTTCGGATCTTTTGGCTTGCTTGGAAATTCCACAGCACTCACACAGCACATCTCAACCACACTAGGGCTTCCCTTCAGGTGAGGTGTCAATTTCCAACTGCAAACATTGAAATCCTTGAGTCGGATCGAGTCCCATCCAGGAAGCAGTGGAAATAGCAGCGGGAGGGGCCAACGGCGAGACCAAGAAGCTGCGACAGCTGCTGGATCGAGCATTGTCACTGCTTCCGCTTCTTGGTGTCGCAATGTAACCCCTCACAACGACCGAAGGAAAGATGAGCACCATCTTGAAGAAAGTTCAAAGTCTAAGTGTCTCTTTGAGTGGTCAATTAACATAAATTACCATTACTACTGGATACGAATGGCAAGATATGGCAAGTTGTAGGACACATTTTGTGACGGCGGGTTTAACTTGGCAAGGGATCACCTTAGCTGAGTCGAGGTGGAATTCCAAAGTAGCTCAGCCCTTCGCAGCATATTGGATCTTCATCCTGGTGGCTTCGGAACACCCGTTTCAAGGCAAGGCAAGGCTGCACTGCTTCCAGCCAGAATTCAACAACAGAAGCCAACAGCTTATATTCACCACATTGGTTGATTGAAGATGATTAGATGAGATTAATTGAATTGTATTAAAATGCGTGTTTTTGTGTTCCGCCAGGCTGCCATGATGACTTGCTGAGGGAACTAGTGGATGCAGGTGCGGGAAGCAGATCTCTGTTATGTCTTCGTTGGGTAAGATATCCCGATGCATGAATCATACCTTGTTCTGCTTTCGAAATGAGCGCTTGTGAAATAAGATGAAATAAGCACATATAAGTACAGCAATGTACAGTATGTATGTTTTGTCTTTTGCAAGCTCCCATTTTCCTGCCTTGAATGTGCCAATTATACAACCGTTCTTCACCCAATTCATTCCGACTTCTCTTGGTGTGTAGTTCCATGATTTTCTGGACTGTCTCTGAGGTGCAGTTGTCATCAGTTGTTTTCAGACAGCAGCCACCAAGATTTTTGGATATCTCTCCCCAGTTGCTGTCGGTTTCTGTAGATTTGTTCCTTGAAGTGGTCGGCATGTTTGGACTGCTGACCGTGACCAATCCACCCAAAAGCGGCATAAAAAGTCGCAAATTAGAGGCGGTTGGAAGACCACGCTTCACCTGCATCAAATCATCGAGGAGATGAATGAAGACTCTCAGGAGGCACGTCGTCTCTAATGAATCAAGAGCGATCAGAAACCTGTCGTCAGCCTGTCGTCAGCGGCGGTCAGTGTGATTTGGAGTGGCACAGAGCACAAAATCAAGCTCAATGGTAGTGAAGTGGTGCAAGATGGAACGAATGTATACGAATGTGCTACTTGGAGCCGAACCATGCAAGTATCAGAGTAGAGTGGCCGCCAATGTTTTTGTATGCGATAGGCGTGGATAAACTATATTTGGTATTCAAGATGAACCAGATAAATCCTGTTTGGGTGGCAGCTTGGTGCTACATGTAGATGCCAGTCTCATGTAGGGCATTGCCCCCTCTATGACACTATATGACACTGCAGCACACCAATGACCTATCCGCTTCCGCGGAGGCCAAGAGCTTGAAAGAGTCAATCATTCAGCTGCTTGGACGGGAGAGTTCAGGATGTTGTCAAAGCTGCAACTGCAATCTGCTGGGATGTTACCTCACGTTGTCACAACGACTGACACTTCATTTGTAAAATTTGTCATGTATCTCATGCATTCTTACGAGATCTTATACGTTCGTCTATCTTGTTAGGTATGTATTTGGTATGTTTGGTTGGCTCAAGGCTCAGGCACAAAATCACAACAGCCATGTCGTTCTCAATTTGGTTGGCCCTGGGGGCCTTGACCCGCGCCTCGGCGGACGTGGCCAGCGTGGCCACCAATCGGTCCCACTTTTTGGGCCGCTCGGCTGTGGAGGTGTCGGCCCAGGGAGCGAAGTGTGGGCCATTGGACTTGCCGCAGAACGCCAACTGCACCTGGACATACCTGGACTGGAGATGGAGGTTTTTTGTTTTCTCATTTTATCTCCCCCAAAAAGGTAAAGAAGGCTGATGAGTCCCCAAGTACAATCTCCAAGTGACGAAATGCCTATATTTATATACAATGTTTTCTAGGGATGGGGTGAAACCAACCAGGCAAGGAGGTAGTGGAATGGGCCGCATCCGGCGGCAAGAATGACCCCAGTGCCGAAGGTTGGTACCACAACATGCCCGGCATCGCAGGAGTGAAGTACAATGAAGGTACCCTGGCGGATTTCCAAAGGCTCTACTACTGTGCCCCGCCAGGCAAGGACAAATTTTGCGGCGTGCCACCTTGCACTGGTTGCAGCCAACCTCCCTGCAACGATTGCTTTGCAGGGCATCAGTTATACGCCTCCCTGCGGCCCGGTTGCGATGGCAACAATCGAGGCATTGGATGCGTTCCACCCAAGTCGGCTATGGGATACAAAGGCCAACATTGGCCAACCACCGTGGTGTACGGCGTTCAGGAGATGCACATCTTTGCCATTGGCGATTGGGGTGGCATGGATGGATCCCTGGATACCAATGAGGGCCGTCCCAACATCGTGGCCTACGACTGGGGAAAACGGCCTGGACCCAGTGTTTTCCCCAGGAGTCGCTGGAACAAGGCACACACTGTGAAGTTCTGTGACCACGACCAGCTGGTGGAATGTTTCAACACTCGCGGACAACCTCCCTGCACTCCCGAATGCGGCTACGTGCCAGGCCATCACTTGAATACTTTGGAATCTCTAAGTTCTGATGATGGAAACCAAAGGAAGACAAACACACAGAACATACAAACATTATTTTTCAATGACTCTTCGTCAGCCAGCTCCTAAGAACTCCTAAGGGCATCCACAACACCTGATTCACTTTATCATACTTAATCTATCATTGTTCATCCGATTTTTATATCATTTGTGCAGGCGTCGATGACAACCCACAGATCTTGGTGGCCAGCGCCTTCAAGGCTCGCGCCGCCCTGAAGGATCCGCAGTACATTTTGAACGTGGGCGACAACTTCTACTGGGGAGGCATTGAGAAGACCTGCGGGGAGCCAATGAACAAGATCTCCTACCCTACCAAGCACCAGTTTGATCAGATCTTTGAGGGTGTTTATCAGGGAGCCGGTCTCAGCAACAAGCCCTGGTTTAGCGTTTTGGGCAATCACGACTGGGGAGGCTTCAAGTTTGACAATGGCTGGGACCAGCAGATGTCCTACACCTGGGCCAGCAATCGGTGGGTGATGCCAGCCCCCTACTACACCACCTCAGTGGTCTATGCCGACCTGGGCTTTGCTGTGGACTACTACTTCTTGGATTCCAATTTTGTGGATGCCAAACCGCCAGAGGAGGATCCAAATCACAACATGTGCTCGCGCAAGAACAACAAGCCCTCAGCCACTTGTGCGGCAGCAGATGGTCCCGTCTCGGTGGACAGCTGCCCTGGTTGGTTCGCTGCCTTGTGGGCGGAGCAAAAGGAATGGGTCACTCGGTTGTTGCCCAAGAGCAAGGCTACTTGGCAGATTGCCGTGACTCATTTCCCCTGTGGCCATGAACAGGGCTTCTACAAGAGCTTGGCCAACATGGGACTGGATTTGCTGGTCACCGGGCACCGGCATGACCAGGAGCTCTGGTTCCCAGATGACTATGCCAAGAACCATATGGGAATCACTTGCATCGTCACAGGTGGAGGTGGTGGGATTACCTCGGAGGCAACACCAGATCCTGACCATACTGAGGACTGGTATGGGGAGGCCCAGTATGGTTTCTATGATTTGACTATCAGCAAAAAGGAGATCTTCATTGAGTCGGTGAACTACGACGGTGAGGTGCTGTTGACTCACACTGTTTACCCATCCCGTTAAGAGCGGATGCCTAGCCATGATGTGCCTAGAATTTTGGTGAATTTTGGGGATATGTGACCATATGGCCATTTTTGAGTCCCCATGCACGTTTTTTCCATGACCCACATACGTTGGGTGTCATGATGAAGTGCTGGGAGTTTCAGCTAGATCTCCCATGCTGCGTGCTAAATTCTCAGCCGTTCTAAAATCTATTGAATCGAACTTTAGACATTCAGCATGTTGATGCCAAAGCGACATCGAGATCGTGCGAATGAAGTGCGTAGATTCAGCGACGATGTTAGATTTTCGAGTCCTTCGTCCCCTGCATTTGCGCGAAAGAGAGGCCTGCATTCTGACAGTTCTCTAGGATGTGGGTGGGTGGGTGTTTGGACATGCAGACAGGTAAAGTTCGACCAAAGGCAGGGAAGGCTTCTCATCCCAACATCTCTTTGTCCTTGAGACCGCTTGGAGCCTTGCCATGCCTGGCTCAGCTGCAGCTGCATACATCAGGTTTCTTGCAAAGCAGATAAATGAAGACCACAAGGCCAAAGGGCAAATAGGGCTAAAAAGGATTTAATGCAGAGGGACAGTGCGTCTCCAATCAGCCAGAGACAGATTCATCATCACTCCAGACATATCTCACAAAGAAAGCGGCTAGGTGGTGCAAGACTGGAGGGCAAGCGATGCTTGGCAACAAACTGCCAATAGTCGGGGCTGAGGCGGGCTGCAATTGATTTGGCAGTTTTCAACAATATCCCTTTCATTTTTACTCATCTCGACTTAACCCACCCTCATTGGCACAAAAGACGATGACAACAGGTTTTTTTCTCCTCTCTCCAGGGATGAATACCTGACATATCTCCTATAGATACTCCATATACTCCATGTTATTTCATGTTGTTTCTAGTTGCTGCCCTTCTGAGGAAGATCATCAAGGGATGTCTCCTGCCCTCAGCCAATGCGCTCGCTTTGCTCCTCGCTTCGGTGGAGCTGTGAGGCGATTTGCCTTGCGACCCTTGCCTGAACTGAGAAGATCGGTGATCAAAGAATGGTCAATCAATGGTCAATCAATGGTGAATGGTCATGCAATGTCAAGCTGCAAGCAGGTGCAATTCACATAGCTCACATGCTTGCAAAGTTCAGGGAGGTTCTGGGAGGTTCAGGGTGACAAAGCATGGCAAATCTGCAAGCTCACCATTTCTTTGCGGCCCTCGTGATCTTCTTGGCTTCATCATTTTGGGACAGTGCAGTCATGGTGTCGCAATGGCATTACCACGGCCAATTTGGCCAGGAGTGGCAGCGGAAGTCCATCAGTTGGCCGGTGGCACTGTGTCAGATGATTTGCGACAGCAACAGCCAGAGCTCAGCACGATGTACCGCGCTTGGGCCGCACTTCGACTGTCACTCCATAATACTCTATAGCTTCTTGGTTGTGGCCACCAGGGGGCCAACATGACCTTGAACAGACTGTGGGAACTATCGTCTTCCTTGGACCGATCCCCATCCACTGTCAAAATTTGTCAAATATTGAAAACATGGCCCACAGCACATCACAGCACGCCGTGAGGTAAAGTGCTCAGCGCAACTTGGACGCAGTCGATCTCCCCAGTCAGCTCGTGACTGGGAAATTTCCCATCAATAATGTATGGACTAATCCAGCTTGGTGTCACAAAGTCCAAGACTTGAACCAACTAAGCAACCATTCGGCAACCTAATCAGAATTTCCACTTGGTGCCAGCACTCTTGTTAACAGGCTAGCAGTGTATGACCTGTGAACAAAGGACATCATCGCCCTCTTGGATGAGCACACCGAAGGTTATCAAGCAAACCTCAAAGGCATCGCAGAAGGGCGAGGGCCTGTGATAATGTTGGGCCAGTTGAGATTGAAATGGATTGTGAGCTCTTCGAAGAATCTGTACTTACATATTGTATTATATATGAGTGGAACTCATATATAGTCCTCACTGTCACTGCATTAGTTCTAAATTAGAGGCATGCATCCCCAGCTCTAGTCCTTGACTGCACTGTGTTATGTTTGAATCCGCTCCACAGGCGAACGACGACAGCAATGGCGCATGGGTGGGATGGACATCAAAAGGTTCGAGGAGTTGAAAGCCTCCCCTCTTTCTGACGCGGCTGTTTGGCAGCACTCAGCATTGTCCGTACACTGAACCACGGCTTTGTTGAAACATATGTTTTGAATGTTTTGTGTTGTTTTGTCACGTGTGTGTGTGTGTTTATTCGGCTTGCTCAGCTTCAGGACTTTGAGAACCACTGCCACAGCAACTCAACTGTTTCATTGGTGTTCGTGGCACTCTAACGCGTGTTCCAGGTTTTGTATCCAGAGCCAGAGCCAGTCCGGACCTTGGACATGAACTTGAACCTGCAAGTGCTGCTTTGTTGACCTTCCGCACACCGAATCTGTGGCAGTAGTTGCAGTGTTTTGATTCATGTCGGATAAATCATTTGAAATCTCATGCCGTTGGAAACTATTAGAAACCCGTGCTCTGTTGCTTCGGGCGCGCTGTCTTTGGCCGCAGGTGGAGGTTTCGACCAAAGACCAGTTGGACCCCCTGTACTCCTTCTTGCAGCAGCTTGTTCAGGTAGTTCAGACATGTTCAAACCCAGCTTGCTGCATATGTTTGAATACTTTTAGATATTTTATAGCCACACAGAGGGCTCATTATTATAGGCGATTGCGAATGATTATGTGGCACCACACGCACTCACCCACACACACACACACGGTCGGGCTATAAGAGAAGACCCCCGAACCAGCTTTACTAATGGCATGATTCTGAAGGAACCCTGCCATGTTTGTCAGATCCCAGATGTTCTGAGGAGCGGCAACGTCTTTCAGCCCAATATCAATGATGACTTGGTGTTTACCAAGGGCACCATCACACGCTTCTTGGCCCCGAGAACTTCTTGGCCCCCCCTGAGCCCAGCCTGTGTGCACACAATACAAGTTGCCTCGATTTGTTGGCATTGAGGGTCCGAGCCCATCCCTGCACTCAGGCGACAAAAGGCTAGATTTGTGCAAGCAAGTCATCGGGCCTGGGGGCGTGGATGATTTGCTCCAATCCATTTGCACCAACCAAACTGCTGCTTGCCTGATAATAAGTGTCCAAATGAGTTGTCGAAGTTCCTGGTTTGGGGAGGTATGGGTCCTAGTATGGGTCGTGCAATGCCTTTGACTGAGGCTGGATTGGTGCAGCATTTATTGCTGGGGAATAATATTTGTCACTCGCTCAGCAAATAGATGGTAGGCAGTTGGTCCGGGCACAGCTATGGCCAGAATCCGGTGAAATTTTGGACTTGGACCAGGCAATTCAAAGGAGAACCAGCCGCCAATTCCACACTTGGAAAAGCCTTTCATAACATTCACAGCTCATCTGGAAAGGTAAGGAACACGCATCGGCACTTTATCCACCTGGGTTGCTTTCTGAATCCATTTGGTCAGATTTGGTCTGATTTGGGCATGCGGCATGGGTTATGAATGGTTATGATTCATATGTGATGTTTGAATGTGCCAAAACCCAAGACAAAGTATTCTGGTGGCATCAACCACCATGTTTGTCCATTCGTGCAGTTGTATAATTTTGATGTTCACCCGGGTACCATGGTTGTGATCCACAGCCATCTCATCAGGTGGTAATGACTTGCCACGCCGCATTGCTGAGCTGATCAAGGAGGGGAAGGCGAGGAGAAAGATTGGGTAAGCAGTTATCACTTTGTGAAAGTGTGGGCTAAAGCTCCTGGAATATTTTGGGTGATTTTGGATGAATGTATTTTGCAAACATGAATTGGCTCGCCCACGGCAATAAATAGGTGCATCATGGCTTGAATATGCTTGAATATGCTTGAATATTTTAGATATGTTCCAGTTCTGTGAGTTGGCTGCGCGTCACTCAACAGGCAAATGTTGATGTCGTAGATTTGCCGATGTTGCTGGAATTGTTGGATGATGCTGGATATATGGTGATTTGCTCCCTGGAGGTCGCTTTGCGCACTTGGTATATCGCTGGCAATCGTATCACTGGAGAGGGCCTGGCTCCGCTGTGCCAGGTGCTGCGAGGCAACCCAAGGGGCACCTTGTGTTAAAATCATGGATTTTTGAATTGGGACATACTGTGGAGTGGGAGAGAACTGGCTTAGGCTGAAGGCCAATTGCCGCCAGAAAAAAGAGGAACATTATTCCTGTCTACAACAGTGCTGGGTCTGAAAGAGAATGGGAGAATTCTGTGAATTTGTGCATTGTTGCATGAATTTTCAACAACTACCCCAGGGTTACACTACTTTACAGCAATGGATTGCTAACGGCAACGGCGTAAAGTATAGGCTCCAGATTTGTTGTGGATTTCTGACACTCATCACTTACGGTTAGACTAGAGGACTCGTGACTGTTCAGTTACAAAGCTCCGCTGCAGATGATCAATTTGTGCATCAGCTATGGCTGAAGCGAAATCCGCTGCATGCAGATGGCGCAGGCTTCGTCGTTCCATGTCGGACTGGGGTAGCGGGTTAGGGTCAGTGAGATGTGAGGCAGTTGGAGCCGCCAAGCCCGGATGTTTCGCTGGTCTCAGTTGCTGGCAACTGGTACTGTTGTGGTTAAACGCTCAAGTTGCCAGGCCTCATATCATCCATGCTGCAAGCGAATCGCACTTTAAAAGTCTTGGATTTGGTCAATTGCGGTTTGTGCCTTGGCAACCTTAGCATTCCTTCGCACGACCGCTGTCACTGAGGGCTGTCAGATTGCTCCTGGATGCTCCTGGCACCACGTTGATCTGTGCTGAGGATGGATGCTGGCGCGGAGGCCTTGATGGATGGCATTGCGCAGTCAAGTTCCCGGGCGCAGCGAAGTGCCATGGAATATTAACTACAGTATATAGTGACCATGTTGATCTCTATACGTATTTGAAAGTAGATACCTTGTTGCAGGAAGTGGGGTTGAGCACTTAAGCACGCGTGAATGTAAGATAATGTAACGATATGCAATGCATGTACTCCAGTGATGAGGCTGTGCAGGCAGACGTTAGATCATTCAACAAGTTGCAAGCAGCATGTTAAGCCCACGGGTTGCCAACTGATGTCAAGGTTTGGAACATCTCTACCTGGATGGCAACGGCCTAACCAGCAAAACAGCGGCAGGGATTGCGGTTGCAGGCTCCGGCACCTGTTCGTTTGGCCTCAGCCCTGCAGTAAACAAACATGGCAGCGGAAAATCACCAGATATCACCAGCTTCATTATTATAAGACAGGGAGATAAGGATTTACACACCGGGGGGGGTGCTGAATGTTGCCGGGGCACACTCTCAGAGTCTACACGTGGCCCGCTACTGCTTGCCAGACACTTTGATGTAACACCAGCGCAGGTCAAAACCTTCACACCTTGTCCTTGGGCATGAACCGACTGTGTGATGCAACTTAGCTTCGTGAGTTGCGTAGCCTGGGTGGGAGTATTGAACTGATTGGTTGGGCCAATTCCATTGTCGTTTAGGGCATTTTAGGGCTAAAAATTACAGTGGTCAGGTGATGTGATAACCATATAGCCGAATAGCCGGCCGGATAGCTAGGTATTTGGGGTTGTTTTTTCTTCTCGTGCGGGGGTGGGAAAGCAAATTTGATGTTCGCTGCATAGCCACTGCCATCAGGAAGGCGTGGAGGCCGTCTGCGCAAACTTGAGCCCGTCCTGTACACGGCTCTGCCTGGCCTCCTGTGGGATGGCGGTGGATGGCGCGGCCGCCGTTGCAAAGATGTTGCGAAGTGACTCGTCTGGGCTGAACTGCAGTGCTCAGAAAGCAGCAAATGTCAAATCGATCTTGATCAGCTGTGCTGCTGCTGAGGCAATCGCACTTTGCGCTTCCTTGATTTGGGCCTTCTGAAAGCAACCTCAGCATTGGGCGAGGTGCCCAATCGCATCACTGATGCCCCTTGGCAGCGAAATGCAAGGGGTCAAGGTACTGTCAACGAACAAAAGCCGCAATTGCGACTGCTGTGCAAAGTGGTGTTGATCCAGGGTCCGATGTTCAGGAGGGCGCTATGATGCTCGCAGCAGCCCTGGAGGAGAACTCCACCTTGAAGCCTGGGACGCATTATTTTCAATAGCCACCAAAACCACCGGCACTATCCCTGGCCTTCATCCTCCTCCTCCTCCTCATCTTCCTCCTCCTCCTGGTGGTCATCGTCATCATCATCATCATCATCATCATCATCATCATCATCACCGATTTGAAATGCAACCCTGTACCGCTCTTGCTCTGGTTGACGTTTAGAAAACGATGATTTCTAGCTGATCAGAGGAATGGGCTCGTGTTGGTGCACAACACCATTCACCAAGCTGGCCTCAAAGCGATTCAGACCTCCATCAGCAAGAACACCTCCATGGTGAAGTTCCTTGTTGCAAAGCCATCTCCTCCTCAGATAGATTTGATACGATCATTCTAGTGTGCTGGTGGCCAGGAATTTCTCATCAAGACCCGGGATGAGGCGATTTTTGCATGTTTGCAAGTCCAAAGCCCAAAGTTCCCCATTCCTTGCTCACATTTTGAATCTAAGTGCCCCCTATCCTATGGTTTGGTTGCATAAGTCTCTCCCAACTCTTAGTTGCGTAGTTGCTCCTAGGCTGGAATTGGAGCAGTTGGGAATCGCCTACAATGAGCTCACGCGCCACCTGACATTGATTCTGGTTTCCAGTCTTGGAGAATGAGAAGGATCAATTGTCATCAATAAATTCTGAATGTGTTATGATCATTCCCAATGACCAACAGTTTGACCGGGATTGACGCAACCAGAGTTGTAGCAGGATGTCCCATCCAGCGGTCGGGATGAGGTGAAGAGATTCGACACACGCTCAACAAAAACCGCAGGAAGTTTCAGGAAACACCAGAGGTGCTGAGAGTGATGCAGCATGATGCAGCCATGCAATGCCGTGTTGAACAGTTCCTGCAGTTCAGACGCACAGCCAGCAATTGAAATGTGACTGACTGTGATTTAATGCGCTCCAGCACAGTGGGGTTGAACCCTTTTGCTCTTCAATCTTGCGGGTCCATAGTTTCCTGTGTCAGCACCTGCCAGGAATGGCAAAAGATTCAGGAAGCGCTTGACCCCGCTCATTTGGAGGAGCTGATGCATCAAGAGAGAGAGAGGGAGGGAGAGAATGCAAGAGAGAGCAAAGCAAAAAACGAGCGATCGGTTTGCAAGAGAATTCTTGGAGGTGTGTTTACTGCTCCTTCAGGAGATCAAGTCCGTCTACCGGATGGGCAACACCTACTCACCACATGGTGAACCAAAGATGGTTGACTGAACACGGATAGACTCGGATTGGCTTTTTGCTACTTCCTGGCTGTGAAAGCTCTGCAGCAGGGCGGATCACTGATTTGCTGTTGCAGAGCCTTTGCAGATAGAAATGGTAGCACGCCCTGGGGTCCAACTTCGGTCCAACCAGCTCACCTCAATGCTGTAACATGTGACGTGACAAGACGTTTTGATTCAAGCGTGCTGCGTTTTACACTGGCCAGGTCCCCAGGGTGTAATGATTCCATACACTTGCTGTTCCAGTTCTCTCAGCACAGAGCGGACATGCTGATTTGGTGATGGGTAAGCCCGTTTGCCTCTGATGGCGCCACCTTGTGTGGCACAGTGTGCAGTGTACAGCTTTCATCCGAGACATCGGGCAAAAGAAACTCTGTTTTCCAGAGTCCATCATTGGCTATGATGCGTGCTAGTTCACTTGAGGGGATGTTACCATATATGTCTTGGCGTCATGTCTTGGTCTGTCTAACTCACGGTTCTATCTTGGGTAGTAATATGTAATGATTTGTAGGAATAATCGCTGAGACCACTGAGTCTATGGCTAGCAGCTAGCAGTTCCCTAATGCACTTATGTTTCCCGTGGAGTTATTGTCCTGTATGGACAAGAGACAGAGAGGGTTGCTAGTAATTTTTGCGGGAAAACCTTTCAAGATGTTGAGAAGTGATGTTACACAGGCCAGCCGTTTGTTCAGCATTTTGGCTAGAAAAGTGCCACCAAATTCACCAAAAGCACCGGACATGAATGGCGGAGCTGTGAGGCGTGGCCTGATGATCTTCAAAAAGAAGTTCAGACGTGTCTTCTATGTGCCTGGCAATCATGTCCCTCAGCCGAACAGCGAAAGTGGCAAACACTGGCCCACTGCCGGACACACTCAGAGGCTGCACACTGGCAACATTTGGCAACATTTGAATATGTCTCAAGCTGCCCCCTTTCAGGCCGTAGGCTCCGAAATGCTTTGAAGCCAGACAGCAAGTTGATTGCATTTATGTTGAATGGTTCTTTGCCCAGGACATGTGGATTCGTCCAAACACAGATGATTCCACAAAAAGGAAGTTCAAGGAACGGATCGCGGGGTTGGAACTTATTCTCGAGGCTACACACTGACATTAACAGACGGTGACATTGCATGACATTACAACGATTTGGTACATTTGGATCAGTTGGTGCCAAAAGGGGTTCTCAGGACGACTCATCAGATGATGAAGCTAGCTACCTCTTCTTTTCCATCCTAGTCCCCCTGGCCCAGCTGGCAGGACTCTATCGACAAGCTCTTGGTGATGCTGGAAATGTGCCACTTGGCCAGTTATGGCATGTTATGGCATCCCAATGGGTAGCTCTATAAGTGTAGTTCAGCCACATTTCGGCATCAAAACCAATTGGCAAGCCCTGTGACATCCTGAAGATCTGAAGTTCATGATTGAATTGAATTGACTTGATTCACCAAGGGTTGCACGCAACAAGTCTGGTGTGTACAAACCATCTTCCTCGAATCCGCTCACAATTCCTCATCCGCTCCCGGCAGCTCTCGCCGCTGTCAAAAGTTTTGCACAGTTAGAAGCTTTGCCAGTCTCCTACCATTGAGGTGACAAGATTGGTGCCGAGATGATGCCTGCAGAGGCAAAGTGCCTATGGAAAGGTAGCTGCAGCTCTTGTGAGGATCACCAACCGGTGGAACATGATGAAACTGCTCGGTGCATTTTGGTGCATACGGTTGTACAGTTGCTCGCAACTCCTTGGCAGGTAATGGCAGATGTGTACGTGGCTGCGGTCTCAAAGAGAAAAGACTCTCCGGAAATGCCACTTTGAAGGGGCAACCTTTTCCATCATTGTCGGGGCAGTTTATTGCCATCACCGTGAAATTTTCTGACTTGACACGGCTCAGTGTAAACCGTCCCTCATTGACGAATGTTTGGCTCACCATGTCCCATTCCTGGAGTGAGGTGCCATTGCTATCATGGTGGAGTTGCACGTTGGGCGACCAAAGTTGACCCTAGTTTTTTTTTGTGGCTGGAAGCAGCCACGGATTGAAATCATTTATATATTATAGAATGAATGCTATAGAATTATAGAATCTCAAATCTCAAATCTACTGTAATTACACAGTATGTGGTTCAATATGCTTGGACACATTTCAACAGTCCTTTAATTCACCAGGTTTCAACAGACCTTGCTCTCAAGGCTGGTTTGGGCCGCTTGTTTCTAGTCTTCAAGTCTTCAAGAGTCCTATTCTTGGCCCTCCGTTTCTCCTTTGTTGTGTGAATGACAGGCTGCATCCCACTGACCCTCAAACCACTGTTTAATCCCATAACTTTGGATCCATTGGGATCGCTTGGGTCAGCTGTGTCTGTGATGTTCGCCCAGGTTCTGTGAGGGGGACCCCCGGCCTGATGATGTGCGCTACGACTCTTTCTGCAAGCTGGAACACCAAGAGCTGAAATCAGAGCTATGAGTCTATGAGACACATTGGTGTCAAATCTGCTAATACCAGGTTGATGCAGCTACTTCAGGGACCATGCTGGGTTTCCGTTGGAGAGTACTTGTTTGTGCTCAATGCCTCAAACGACCTCACTCTTCCTGCACCATGATGCGCTTCTTCATTAGACTTGCTGATCGGAGTCATGGTGAATGTATTGTTTCTGCCTTGCGAGCTGGGCTTTCAGGTGGCCTATGGGCGAAGAGGGTGCACACAAGTACTTTCTGATGTGGAATGACTACTTTGTGCAGCGCATCCAGAAGCAACAGGCGACGAAACCTGTCATTTGCTTCCCAAACACTTGCCTTATCCTCTTGCCATACAATCAGAATGTGTCAGAGCAGCCTCTGTAGGCGGCACGTGGGCGCAAGGGTGACGTCATCACCTTCAGCCACTTTTTGCTGGGGAGCTTGGTACTGCTTGAGTTGTGGAGGGCTAAGAGCTTTGTAGCTGAGGAAGTTTGATGGGCAAATGTCATCCTGGCACAATGCTTGGAAGCAAGATGAATTGAGCCAGGGCCAATCCCTCGTCATTTCATCCAACCAAATAAGTTTAATGACAGCCAAGCTTACCTTTCAAAGCGCCTCTTGAATTCATCTTGAATTCATTCAAGAGCTATTTTTCCCTGGTTCCCTGGGGCCCTGGGGCAGTACGGTCCTGGGAACGAAGAACGTCCTTCAAATTTTGGGAGAGGCCAAAGTTACATCTTTTGCAGCTGTTTGGCTCTACTTTCAGCACCATATCCGCAACAGCTGACCACCAGTCACAGTCACAAGTCATGAACGTCTCAATCGAGAATCTCACTATCAAAGTGGCAGGCGGATGGGGGGCAGATGGGCCAAGCAGCAGGTGTCTTCCGAAGAGTTGACCTGATCTGTTAGGAAGTGACAGACTTGTTTGAATTTACATAGCGCGTGTTTGAGAGGTGGAAAAGATTATAGGCCGAAGCAAGTTTAAAGTTTATTTGATGCTGAATTTGGGAATTGCTGGGTACCTATGCCTAACTACACTTCCTCGTCCTTCACAAAGTTTCTCAACTGATGCAGATATTCCAGGGAGGTTGTGTAGCTCGGAGTTGCTTGAAGCGTTGGCCTCTTGCCCCCCAAGGCGCCCCCGCAGGTGCCCGGAAGCTCCTAGATGATGTGAGCGGCTTGGTGCAGGCTGGGGAGGTGGTCGCCTTGATGGGTCCTTCTGGGGCAGGGAAAACCACCCTGCTGAACCGCATCGTTGGACGGCCCATTGCAGCTGGGCAGAGGGGAGGCTCTGAGGATCTCTGAGGATCTTTCAGATTTTTGCGCTGTTCCTGTTCGTCGGGCGGAGGTTTTTGATGGCACCAGTGTTGCAAATCATTACAGAAAGGGATGCATTAAGATAGCAACTGGACACTGCTGACACTGCAAACTGTCCTGGTTTTGTTCGTGTGGACCACGCAACGTTGAATTGTGTTTCCTGAACGGTGTGGGAGAGGGGAGAGAAACCGCCATCCATACCGCAGGGCACGCCCTTTTCAAAGAAAACGGTTGTGTGGCACACCCTGCCTTCATCAAGGCTCTTTCTTGCTTTATGTAGGCGCATAGTCAGCGGGCGTGCTGAGGCAGGAACCACTGAGGGCGGCATTTTCTATGATGGTGCTTCCCTGGGAAAGATCAGAAGCAATGTTGGATACGTCACCCAGGATGACATCATGTACGAAACTTGGCTGCCTGTTAGGCCCGCTAGGCCCATTCAGCTCATGCAGCTTTGTTTGTAGAATGTGGGTAGTGTGTGCGCGGCCATGCTGTTTTGCATTGAGAAGCTGATGTCAAAGTTGCGGAGCTTTTTACTGTTGGAGCAGTCCTACTGAGACGTTGTGTCTACAACGGTCCACGAAATGTTGATTTTTGTAGATGTCGGCTTTCAAGCTGAGCTATTAATGGGCAAGCCTCCAGCCAGGGGTTTTGCAGAATTCTCAAACCTGAGGAAACCTTGACGCCTCGAGAGAACTTAATGTTTGCGGCTGCGTTCATTCTTCCAAAACTCGACAAAGAGAAGCGCTCCCAGGTCGTGGAAGGCAGGACGGCCTCCCATCTCAGGGGATGGCAACCTTGACCTAGAAAACATTCAACAAAGAAATATGATTGTAAGATAGTTGTTAAAATACACCCACACACACACACACGATATTTGTGTAATTACTAACTCAACTTTTGCAAGAGGATGGATGAGGATGGCCCTCAGCTCTTGCAAGTCTTTGTGTCCCTGGTAATCATCCACTTCACTATTTCCAACAATAAAATAGTTGAATGTTGACCCTAGTTGTATCATGTTGTATCTACTGTAGTTGTCAAGTTGGAAGTCTATATAATGCTTGGGTTGCAACCACTAAGCCAAAGCCGTCCGCAGCTGTGCCCACCAGGTGTCATCGAGAAGTTGAACCTGAAGAAATGTTGCAACACGGTGGTGGGTTCCCCAGGTCTCGTCCGTGGCATCTCTGGTGGTGAGAGGAAGCGCACCAATGTGGCGCTATCGTTGTTGGGGACAGCTGCAGATTTGCTTCAGCGGAAGTTGTCGGTTTTATGTGCTTTTTGGATCTTTTTGGGTGATGATGGTGGTGCCTGGGGCACAGTCATTCAATTTGAAAGTTTTGGTCCAGGCAATGACAGTTCGTATGCGTGGAAATGCGGCACCCAGGAATCCTACCCTGCTCTTGCTGGACGAGCCCACCAGTGGATTGGACTCCAAAATGTCTGACTCCCTGATGCGCGATGTGAAGCAAATTGGAGAGCAGGGTTGCACCGTCATTGCTACAATCCATCAGCCATCCGAAACTTGTTCGATTGGCCTTCAGCGTAATAAAGCTCAATAGAACCCATGCAGTTATACCCAGTTCTCCTCTATTTATCCTATTCCCACAGTCAATGAGCGCAAACTTTCCAAGCGCTGTGCCCGTCGTTTTTTTTGATGTCTCCGAGGAAGCTGTCTTCGGCCGATTTGACAAAGTCCTCCTCCTGGAGACTGGACGTGTGGCCTACTATGGTGAGGTGGCAAGCCTCAGGGGCCGCTTGAAGCAGTTGGGTTTCGCTTGTCCTGAAGGACGGGGGGAAAAAGGGTGACTGGCTGGTGAACCAACTGGCATAGGCCAGTTGGTGGTGTAGATGGAGAGAGAGAATTGGATTCAGGATGATTCAGGCCAATCCAATGGTTTGTCAAAGCTCAGTCCGTCAGAAAGTCAGAGATCTTTAGCGTCACCCGGCGTCACCAGTGGTCACCCTGGAGGAGTCCCACTGCCGGAGCTGCTCTTGGACGTCCTCGAGATGCCAGCCGATGCAGCTGAGAAAGAAACTCATGTTGGCAAGTTGAAGGAGCTGAAGCAGTCACTGGGCAAACTTCACCATCAATACAGCAATAAGGTGGTTGTTGGTGTTGATGGCAGCATCTTCTTTGGCAGTTTGCCAATCAATTTGCTAATGAAATCCGGTTCGTTTCCAACCACTCCCCAGGCTGTCTGACAAGACCTCCGGCGCAGACCACGGCAGTCCTACCAAGTCGGAAGCTCCAGTGAAGCGTGCGGGTCCTTGCCGTCAGTTGGCCATTCTGTTCCACCGCGAATTAGTCAACACGAAGCGGAACAAGGCTGGGAAATCAACAAGCGGGGCCTTAAAATAGGATCCAATAGTCCAATAGGTCAATATTTATCTAGGCATATCTAGGCATACGGCATACCTCGGAAATGCCTCTGAATCACCGGGGTTTTTTAAGGCACGGGAGATATATAGATATAGTCAGTTGGGTTGTTTGGTCCGTCAGAGGAGTTTCATAGTTATGTCATAAGCAAGAGAGGAACAATATGGAACAATCAAAGAGAGAGAGAGAGAGAGAGAGAGATCCATCTGACCTTGAGATTTCTAGGCCCTGACGGTGGTGCGATCGGTGCAGTCCATCGCATCGGCCTTGTTGATTGGTCTCATCTTTCTGCAGCTGGAACACAACATGTCCAGTCTCTCGCCACGTCTCTTCTCCAGTTTCCTCCTGGTCTTTGCCCAGCGGCCTGGCTGTGATTAAAGTCGTTGTGACATGTGTTTCATGCTGCAGAAGATTTGTCAAGTAAGACTCCCTGAGCCAGGTACCTTATAAATTCAACTATGATGTTGGGGGCTGATTCGTAGAGGGGGGCCCACCCGATAGTTGGACAAAAGATTGAGGTATACTCTTTAAGACATCACTCTTGGTGGGACCAGGTCTGGGGATCTCAGGATGATCAAGTTAAGTAAGGATTTCAATTGATGTCAATTTACTTTCAATTGATTTTCCCTTCTAACCTTAAAAGGGAAATCTGGATAAGTAAGGATTGCAATCCATGTCCATCTCGTTCAATTCATTTTTGTTTGTAATCTCACTGAAATCTAAGGATAAGTAAGGATTGCAATTCATATCCATCTACGTTCAATTCATTCAATTCATTTCCTTTAAACTTAAAATGAAATCTAAAGATACGTAAGGATTTTAATTCATATCACTTTACTCGTAGTTCTTTTTCCTTTTGCCTTGAAGAATCTAAGGACAAGTAAGGATTTCAATTCAGACCAAGTTGTTTTCAATTCAGTTTCCTTTTAAACCCAAAAGGAATTTAAAAGAAAAGTAAGGATTTCAATTTAGCTCAACTTACTTTCAATTGATTTTCCTTTATAACCTAGATGAAATAGAAGGATAAGTAAAGAAATCCTATAGAAATTCCATAGAAATTGCATAGAAATCACTTAGAAATCCCTTTCTAAAGTCATTGCAACAGCTTTACCCAAAGAAAGGTGGAGAAAAGGTTTTGGTTTTTAAAATTTATCCCAGAAATTCCTTTGCACGGGAAGGCGATGGAGAGAAATAGAGTGCCATCCAAACAATTCTATTATTGAGTATCTGGGTCACTCATGGGCTACCTCCTTGAAAAATTGTTTGGGTGCTGTTCTTTAATAAGGGTTTGATGAAAAAATTGATGATTTGGGGAATCTTGCATGTTAAGCATTCCAAGTGGATTTTGCTTTCTAAAGTAAATGGAACAGCTTTTTCCAAAGGAAGCTGGAGAAAAGGTTTTGGGATTTTGTTCACCCCAAAAATTCTGGATCCAATGCGATGGAGAGAGAGAGAGAGAGAGAATGCTTTCCCTAAAAAAGAAAGTGGGCCTGAGCAAAAACTTATGACAGTAGGGTGTCCTCCCAAAAAATGGCCAGGGACTGAATTATTTTTGAAAAACTTACCACAATAGAGTACCATCCTACTAATCGGAGCCCAACATTACATCGTGTTCACAAGCCTTCAGGCACTGAAACGTGTGCCTCTCTCAGAGTTTCCTATGGGAAACTTAGGTTCATGTTTGCCTTGTTGGGTGTGGTCAATGCATTCCCTGCAGAGCGGGCCGTCTTCCTGCGCGAGACGCAAGACAAGCTTTATCATCCAGCGGCGTTCTACTTGGCAAAGGTCTTTATTGCTATCCACCTTTTGCTTCAAATACCGTCCGTATTGTATTTGCTCTTTTGCAGGGCAACTCCAATGGTCTTGAACAAATTGCGTTCCCAAAATTGTGAACAGTGTACTTAGATCATTTTGGTTCACTTTAGATCCATGTTTCTCTTTAAACGCGTTTTTGTTGATTTCCTTCTTCAGCCTTGAATTCTTCACTTCTGCTTGGTTTTGCATTTGTTGCCCAATTAGGATACCATCATGCAGTGCGCGTTTCCAATTCTGGTGGTAGCCATCAGCTACCCGCTCATTGGCTTGAACGGTGAGAGTGCTGACCGCGTTCTCATTTTCTACTTCATCATGGCAGTCTCTCGGCCAAAATAATCGCATAGCAGATATTTTTTTTATCCGAAGATACAATCAATGAATGCATAAGATTGAAGCATATATTGATTCGCTATGATTCGCTAGAGCCGATAGATGACGCTAGCATGTTTTCCAAAATCCATCTGGAGTGTCTATTGATGGGTCGGGGTTGGTATCTTTTGGCCGGCCTAGTTGCATGAAGGCCAATGGCAGATGGTGTAGTGTTTGATAATTCAAGCGCAAGCTCAGAATATGTAACTGGAGAAGCGGGCATTGCAAGAGGGGGCTTGCAATGTTTTGCAGTGACACGATGCGTTTGCAGGGAGAATCAAAATCACATTTGCATAACTGATACTGATAGAATTCCAAGTCAGATCCTTGAGAGGTTGAATCCAATTGTTTTGTCACATTTGCTATTGTTGTCCAATGTTGTCCATGTTTGTGCTCTTGCGAGATCTTGTGAGACCTTGCGAGGTGGTGTCCAACTGTGGCGCTGCTATTGGGTTCTGCGTTTCAGCAGCTGTGCCTAGCGTGACTTTGGCTTTGTCGATTGCGCCAGCTTTGGTGATGCCACAGCTCTTGCTGGGAGGCGCTGAGTCTCTCCGGTTGCTCAAAGAATAGAGGTTTCGTGTCTGACTGCGTTCTCTGTGTGTGTGTGTGTTTGTCCGTGTTTGCGTGTTTGCCAACAGTAGATGTCTATACTTGGAGTTTGTTTCTGCCTGTTTTGTTTGACTTGTATAGATATGGTCCTGAGAGGGCTTTTCATCAAGATCGAAGACTTGTATCAGCCCTTCAATGCTCTCAGCTACCTCATGGTGGCACGCTACGCAGTGCAAGCTACCGTGGTGAACGAGTTTACCTGTTGCTTTTCTGAGCTTCGAGACAGGAAGGCCCTTATGCAAAGCTGAGGTAGGATGAAGCACATCGGTTGTGGTCAGGGTACATATGAGATGCCAACATACCGCTTGCTTTCAGTTCGAGCATCATGAGGTTGTTCACCATTTCAATTTCTGAACAATAAAGGGCAACATCATCTGAATCTATCATCATCTCACATTTACAGTTTTGCATGGTTCATAGTTTGTGGTGAAAAGGGTCAACATCCATTTGCTCCTTGGGAGTTAAGATATGTTAAGATACTGCCACTTCTCCTTGGGAGAGTTCTCGTATGTTCTCCATGTTCTCCCGAGGTTCCGAGAAAACAGAGTGCAACCCTGCAGTGTGGCGCATCAGTTCCCCAGATCTCTGTGATTCTTCTCCCTGCGATTTCTGCTGCACGGCCCATGAGATGATGGCTTCAGGCGGCATTTGCCCAGTGTTGACCTGTGATCACGGCATTTCTTCTCTTGGCATGGACGAAATTTGGCCCATGGGCGAGACTCACGTGGAAACCATTTTCTACAACATCATCGCGTTGCTGGTGCTGATGCCTCCCGGCGCTGTTTTGACCCATGCAAGAATGTGATTTACACAATGCACATCGTATGCACTTCTTAAATCTTCTTAAACAATCATATATATAATTATGACTACATGTTCCTTTTGCATTCAGAAGCGGTAGCAGTTGGCAGCAGAGGATGTTTGCATCCATTTTGCGCACTAACCAAGGTTACTGTTCCGCTTACAGGGACTGAACGTTTTGATGATCAGCTATCGGCGAGCCACCACGGGCAGGTGCTTGCCAAGCTGCAAGTCAGAGTAGACAAATTCCTCCCAAAAGGGAATGCTGGCATCGCTTGAGAGCTGTATGCAACAGCTGTATCCTTAGGATTCTCAGGCATGTCAGATCGGTGCGTTCAACCATTGAGCCATGATGATCCAGGTAGTACTGAGCGATCATTTGACTATCTTTGATTTGCTTGACCATGATTTCCTTACAGTCTTACAGATACGGTCCGTACACTTGGTGGTTTACCTGGTTCTGAAAGGTGAGGGTTGACCCCATGCAGCCACTTCAAGCATGCGCTGATGCTTAGCCCTGGAATGAGATGGGCTGACATCGAACCATCTTGTAAAGTGGCCAGGTATGGCCCTGGAATCAGATGGGCTGTATCGACATGCATTTTTGCCGCACCGCACTTTGATTGATTTGTATAGCAACACCTCGGCAATAAACAGTCATGGTGTGACACTGTCAAATGGAAACGTTGTGCAACGACTGAGCACCCAACGGCACAAGGTTCCTCCAGTTGGGTTGGGTCTTCTAGGATGACCCTAAAGGACTCAGCGGTGCAGCAAAATGGGTGGCAGTCGGAGGCTGACAGAATCTGACAGAATCTGACAGACGCAGTGTAAAGACAATTCAATATGTCAATATATTACGAGGGCCCATGTGCGCGAGGCCGGAATCCTGCCAAAAACTGGGCTCTCTTTTGGGACTGCTGTGTCAACGTCGTTGCTGCGGTTGGCTG
>BGPT01001896.1:73166-122091 GCA_003297045.1 Symbiodinium sp. clade C Y103
ATCCCGAAGAAGTGCCACTGCACGTCCGTTCTCTTGGATTGGCCAACATTAAAGCCAACAGCTTCCATCGGGGAGCACAAAAATGACTTTACATTGTATGTCCAACTGGGTGCCATATGGGGCAATCATATGGGGCAATCATATCGAATCATATACAATAAATTCCTATTCGAAGATTCTCAGATCTTCGCAGAACACAGCCCACAGCATCCCACAGCCATCCACAGCCACTGAGGCCCACATCCGATCTCCCTTGCGGCGGGGCGCCTGTGAAGGCCTGTGCGCTCGAGGATGGGCTGTTCAACAAGGATGCTCCCTGATGGAAGACCTGACGCCAGCTGTAACGTTTAAGCTGTGCATAGATTTATTTCTCTGAGGTTTGATCCATGCGTCTGATATTCCCAGTGATGTAGTGTAAGTTGTTCTTCCGTGAGCCGCACTATCATATACTATAAGATACTCAAAATCTAATGATTGTTGGGTGAGTGCTATTGAAGAAGCTCCCATATCTATTGCCTTCGAATGCAGGCGAGCGGATGTTTGCAGCTTGAAGAGCCGAGAACCTAGTTGCCATACAGGAGCAGAACTCACAAGATCAGGGGCAGACTTGGGGCTCCTCGTCTAGTTGAACGTTCCAAGCCACTTTGACAAAGGTTGCAAGTTGTGATGCAAACTCTTTGCTACTGGGAATTGTGTTGCTGCTCCAGTGACTCCAGTATCTCCAGTGGATGTCTTTAGGAAAGTGTGGGATCTTCGTTTGAGCACCGACCGTGCAAAACCTGACTAGTTGGGGAAGCCTTGACCATGTATGGCATGAGCTAATGAGCTCCGGCGTGTTTCAGCATTGAGACCATTGTAGCTCTTCCCATGCTCTTCTCTGAACATCAGTGAGGCAGATCCAAGCCATTGGCGCTCCACTGCACATCTTTGGGCATACGCACATGAACATCAGCTATGTGGGCCGCACCCAGTCACATGTGGCAGAGGGCAGTGAGCTGAGGTGGCCATCAAAAAACCAAAAGCCTGGATAAAACCATGAAATTTCCGCAAAAACAAAGTGAATTACGGACAGTTATAGGATGCCATAGAAATTTGGTTGTAAGTTCGCTATCAAACTTGCCTATATAATTAATTCAAACCTATATGAGCAACTCTTCGGGGGGGACGATTCGCTGGATGGCAAAGAATAACAACGTGCCTTCGTCAGCCGGTGGCTGATCATCGTGGCTCAGGCGACCCGAGGGGTGCGCTACCAGCAGCTCAGCCTCATGGGTCGGGGAGCTTGGGAGCTTGAAGGAGCGCGTGAAACATATTGAAACATCATCGAAGGACGAGATTTCAATCAGAACAGCCAGGTCTCGTGCTGCTTTCAGTGTACATGTTGTGTGTTGTTTTCGGCAATCCCAGGTCCAGAATATGGTCTTTGCGAAAGGCAGACCTTCCTGAAAGTCCATGATGGCAGCTTGTGCACGCCGCTTGCCGGTGAATCTACGAGCGCACATGATTGCAAGTTTTCTTGCAAGCGGCAGCATTTTGTTTATGTCCACACTGATCAAACAGAAGTGGCGTGATTCTGTGTGATTGTGGTGCGTTTTTGCGGCTGCCAAGCTCTTGGTGTTGTTTCATGTTGCTTCCAACTACCCCATGCAATGCACTCGTTGCTTTTTCCGAAGCGTGGTAGGTGGTTAAGACATGTCCAGACTTTGATTTTGATCGTGACTGGCACATGTGGGACTATCATGGTACCTGAAGGCTTGTGCGCCCAATGGTTGCATGATGTTGCATATTGTTGCATGTGATTCCTAGTGATTCCTATACATTTCCTATACACATTCCTAGTGTATGTGTCCTTTCCTTTGGTGCCAAGGGAGCCTCGTCCCCACAATGTCTATTGATGTGGTGACCTCAGGGGTGATGCTGCAGTTCGTTCTTCCGACTCATTGTGCCATCACCTACGTTTGTTCTTCACATGGATACGTTTTTGATCGTTTCTGCCTGTTTGTGCCATCCAGGTTGAGTCCTGTATCACGCGTTTCGCATAGTTTGAACATATTAGAAATTACATGAAAATACCAGCATTGGCAAGTTGATCTGAGAGGTATCACTTGATACACAGATGATCACGGATGGTCCATTCCCAGTCCAAGGTCTAGACGTAGGGTGGCACCTGAGCTACGCGTGCGAAAAGATGGTCCTGGGATTGGCAGAAGAGTTGGTTGGCAGCGAGCTGCAGTTCGTGTTTACTTGATTCGACTTAAAAACTTGCCTCAGGCCGGACATACCTCGTAGGTTTGATAGTCAAGTTTTCAAACAAGATGGGTATGCAGTATGTGGGAGACGGTCCTTTCACCATACTATGATATACTATGCTTTCAAGATTCGAGCTAGCCAAGTGGTTGTTTCAACTGGTTAGCATCCCGAAAATCCATCTTCATCAGCTATCACCAGCAGCATGGCTGTTGTTTCCACTTCTATAACTGTATTATTGCCAGGGTTTGCCAGCATTTGCCAGCTACCAATTCCTACCACTGCAGCATTTTGGCCAAGATTCCCCCCTGTGCCCCTGACGTGGCGCGATCCCAGTTGGCCTGCAGCTGAGCTCTCACACTGTGGTTCTTGTTGGCTTTGTTTATGGGATGTCGATGCCTCACTAAGACGCATGGGTGGCGAGCAGCAACGACGACGTGCATTGCTCCTGAGCCGACCCAGACGACGAGGTAAACGGCTTGGTTTTTCATTTCCATGAAGAACCGTATAGGTATCCGTAGTATAGATCCTGTACGTCCTGTAGGTTCGAAAAGTTTCGGTACGTGGAGGTTGCTGTATCATGATTGTGCCCACATCAATGGTCATCGTCAAGCCTGCTCAGGTGGCCCATGTTTGCGTATCAACGTTGCGTATGCCATGAGAAACACAGAGGCAGCAGCATGTCGGTTCAGGTCCTTGTTTGTTGCATGGATCAATGATGGATCAAAGATGAATCAATGATGTTTGCATCCTGAAAGAGAGGTTCACTTTCAATTTGCGCTGCTGTTGCGTACAACTTGAGTCTTCATTGCCATCACTATAGTTTGTTCAGATGTGCATTTCTTCAAGGGAAAGGTGTTAGAGATACTGCGTACATGCTGCTTTCGGAAATAAAGAAGTCAACCGCCTGCCTCAACATGCCACCCTGGCTCCCATCGTGTGGTCTGCATTTGGATAGATTTGGGGATTGGATGATTTTGGCTCAAGAAGCAGCCAAGAGTGTGCAACAAGTGGCTGCTCCCATAATGCCGGGTTGACATGCAGAAGTATGTGGTTGGCTTTGAGATCGCAGATGCAACTTTGACATGTTGAAGCTGTTTTTCAATGTTTTTCACGCATGTTTTCATCACGTTCTGACTTGTAACATGATGCAACCCTCAAAGTGTTACTTCATTTCTTCTTTTTTGATGCATTTTACCTCCCGTGATTCTGCAGGGTCATTTTCTTGATCTAAGGCGAGAAACCTCACCACGCAAGATGGTTTGCCATGCGACCCCTTCGTGGTGGTGGAATGCTGTGGGAAGCGCTATCAGACCGACACCAAGGAGGCCAAGGCCATGTTTGTCTCCTGGAACGAGGCGCCTGACAGGTTTATCCCAGGGGAGCAAATTCATGGCCTCCCATTGAAATCAAATTAGAGGTACTAGTAGAGGAAGAAATCGCATGCCTGTTCAACTTCTCAAGATTCATTAGGGGCCTACACTTGCCAATAAGTGGCCTACATTTCTACCTTATGTAAGCATCCTGAAGCAACACTTCTTTGTCCACTACATTGTAGCATGGAGGGAGCTTGTCATTTCTGATTCATGAAACTTTTCCTTCTTCGCCTCAGGACAATATTTGGCCAGATGTGGAGCTCTCACCAGAGGAATTCGAGTCGGCCTACATTGAGTTCTCTGTGTATGCGAGGCGCCTCAAGTGCGCCAGGTATCGCTGTGGTTTGCCCATTTGGTCATTTTTGTACGCATTACTGCGCAACATTATGCATCACGCAGCCAGGGATAAGTGAGTCCGACTCAAAGGAGTAACGCATCAAGAAGTGAAGGGCGCAATGGAAAAAAAACACATGACACCTTCACGGACCAAACCGAGGGATACCGAAACTGTGGTTCCAGCCCCCGCTAGAGCCGCAGCCAAAATTCTTGCGGCAGGAATTGGTTCACTCGAAACTTCCTCATCGGTAAAGCCTTCCTTCAGCTGAAGAGCATCAATGCACGGCAAGGTCAGGGGCCGTGGCGTGTTCGATGCCATATGAGGTGTAAATTGTCTCTCTATCCACTGGATAATGGTAGCATATTGTATAGCATTGTAGACCTGTTTCCCAGCGTTTGTGACAGATCGATTTGGTGACGCTAGATCTCGCCACCACATTTGCTCAGGACAACCTTCCGTGCCAGACTTCGCATGTTCTTACCCTGCCAGGCCATGTCTACATGAAGAAGTCATTACCTTTGCGAAAGGAAGGTGAGACAGCTGCCACAGGCAGGAAGTTTCACAAGCTGATCCGGTCTTTGCCGTGGGCTTTGATTCGCTCAAAGGTCCTCAACAGATGCAGTAGTGTATTTGTTCGTGTAGCTACTGTCTTGCATATATACTGGTACAGCCCGTGCAGGCAGAACTTCTAGGCGTATATCTAGGTGTCAACCTGGTGAAGTGGCACAGACACCACACCTTTGGATAATTTTTGTTTTCCATGTTCTTCCCTCGTCCCTTGCTCCATCCGATATCATCAGATATCCATCAGGCATGATCACCTTGACTACTTTCTGCTTGAAGCCCGGCGAATCAGCGCCACAAGGGGAAGAGGTGCAGCAGCATGCAGTAGCCCAGCTGAGCATCGCCTGTCCCAGCCATCCCGCTATGGCCGCTATGGCTATGGCCAGCCTTGATCCGCCTTGATGCAGGTGAAGGAGGAAGGTGATGCCGCGGAAGACCTGGAAGATCTGAGCAGCTCTGGGTCAAAGTATGTCAAAGTGCTATGATTTCAAGAGGGATAACCTGCTTGTTCCAGAGTGAGACATATAGTAGAACCATGTAGAACCATTTGTCCAACTGGTAGGATCACGCAGCAATAGACAACATGATCATACATTGTGTATTGTGTAGAATTCTATTTGTCATCCAACTTCTGTACTGCATTCGGCTGAGCACTTTTTGGGAGATGAAGGATGTGCATGTTGATTCTCCTGATTCTCCCAATTGATCCCAACTGGATTCAGGGCCCAATCTGCGAGAGAAACTTGTCGGGTCGAGCGTGAAGTTTCCAATTTGCAAGAGGTGCTGTAGCAGGCGTCGCCCATAAGAGCCTGGTTGCTAACCGCTGCTAATCCTTTCTGCCTGAAAACGTGTGATGACTGTGATGGCCGGTGGTAAGGCAAAGCAGTCCTCGGATCCTCTGCAGAGACGGCAGACACTGGAAAATCCTATCACGTGGCTTGGATATTCTTGCATGTACAGGATCCTGAAAAGCTTCACACCTTTGCGTTACCAGAGATGACTAGAAAGGCCTAGAATCAGCGTTTTCCCTAGGTGTACCCCAGGTTGATGTCATTTATAATTTATGTTCCTTGATGACCTGTTTGGATCAATGAAATCAAGAGTTAAAATCAATTCCTGCCATGCCTCCAACCCAATGAAGCATTTTGTCCATCAAAATCTAAAAGTGATGCAATCATTTTTACGCAAAAGAATGCTGAGGTGCTGATCAACATTTATAGGGCCGAGAATTTGGCGAAGATCAGCGGGTCCAATCCCAACCCCTTTGTGACCGTGGAATTTGGAGGTGCATGTGTGAAACCTGGCTACTAGTACTGTAGCATCACTTACGGGCTGAACGCTGGGGTTGGAGCCGCACCAGTAGCAGGAGGTTTCCATGAGTTAGAGTTTATGTGTGACAGTCTTGGGGGAAGTATTGATATGATTGATTATCATTGCAATGGCATGAAGAGCAAAGTGTTCGAAAATGGCATGGGCAGTTCCTCCTTCTGTGGCAAGATGGCAAGATATTTCGCGCTGAGGAAGACAACTCCTGCGTATGACGTGGAGCAATATACCTGGAATGAATGTGCGCGGATACCAGTTCAAACCCCTGTGCCTGGGCCGAGCAAGAGTGATAAAGACCATTCTGGGTGTAGCTGACAGAGGCTGACGCAGGGTGACTCATACTTGCTAGTCCTCGTTGTGACAACTGTAGTTTTGCCTTGAAACTTTGAGGCGCAGAGGTCAATACCTTTTTGAGTGCCACATGTGGCGACAGAGGGTTGCTTTGACAGCTCAGAGTAAGTCGCGTCAAAACTAGTTTAAACAAGAATGGGAGGTGTGAAGTGTAGTTTGAGTAATTGGCTGGGTTTTGTCGCCGGCCTACCAAACCAGAAGGCTCCTTAAGTGAGCCGTGACTGTGATTTGCAAATCAAGAGGCCACAGGATTACTCTGGTGGGTAAGAGCTGTGAAAGCATGGCATTGTTATCATGGCAAACGGCAGGTTTATGAGGACACCATTCTCATCAAGCTTTGGAGTGTCTTGGTGGCGTTTTTTGGATTTTAAGCCTTTTAAGCAAAGACTGCCGTTAGAATGAACTGTTGACAGGCTCCACCACCTCACATTTCCCCAAACTACTTTGCATGCCGGAGCATTCAACGTGCGCAACGAGTCCTATTCATTTTTTGTTGCGGTTGAAAACTTTACACCCACTGCAACCCTTCGCATACAGGTGGCGGCTCTGCACTGACGATGACGCCTGACTCATTGCTAGCACAAGGCTCCTATCCTGTACTTACGACGGCATTATATATAATATATCCAAGAATAATATTCATCCTTTTGGCAGCTGATATGGCAAGATCTTCAGTGAGCAGTAGCAGCATTGCTCAAAACAATGATATTGGAGATGGCAATATTGTCCCACTCACATCTATGCAGGGTGCGAGCGGTCTGATGTCAAATGGCGCTCACATTGTTCTGACAGCTCCCTTTGATCACACAGCTCGCCGTGGTCAAATCTAACGCGGAACATGCAAAATAAATAAACCTGGTGGAACCCAAGGTCGGGAATGTTATTTTCCTATATTTTCCTCTTGGCAATTCCCCTGGTGGTTCCAAATTAGTTAGGGACCCGACCATGGACAACCAGCTCGACACCCTCTGTAGGTTTAATCTCCTTCAGCGAGCTGCGGAACAACTCTTTGCCTGCGAGGTGGTTTTGCCTCTATGGTGCCTTGGCCACAGTCTGAGGTCGGGAAATGGTTTGCTGAAATCTTGGGAGAGTTTGTCTTCATCAAGCTCTGTAAGGGGTCTTTGATGGTTTAGCCATTCTTGCCGGTTTGCCAGTTTAGTTTGTTGTGCTTTTGAGCTGAATCTGGTAGCCAAGTAGTGCTCTCGAGCCTGTCAGTAGCCCTATCATTGTTGTGTGGCTGCCAAGGTTGGGATCCTGAAGAGGTACCCGATGTGAAGCAGATCGCAAAGAGTGGCGAGCTGCTTGCGCAAAACTTGAGCTCGGTACGTTTCCACAATTTTCCACAGCTGGTTGGTGGTTTAAAGTTTAAACATGTTTAAACCATGTTTTGTGGTCCTTTCTGTGTGGGATTGAGGTAGGCATGGGGTTTGTCTTGTTTACTCTAGTCTATCCTGACTTTCACTACTCTCGCGCTCTAAGAGATCGCAACATGTTGTATATTGTTGTAATTGTATGTCATCGCTGTTTTCCTCCTGTCCCACAACCTGACTCGGGGGAAGCTATCATCTGAGGAACATTAAGCCCAACTTTTTCAAGGGCAAACTGCTCATCAGCGGGCGGGTGGAACGCCTGGGTGCAGAAGATACCATGATGCCGGCCGGAATCACCATGTCTAGAAACTCGGCATGTGGTCAGCAGTGGTGTCAATGATGTGTCAATGTTGTAAGGCAGGCATCACGAGGCATCCAGACTCATCCAGATAACATGGGGAGAATCACAGCCATTGTTTGGATTCAAGTTTGGTGTTTCAAACTATGTAATTAACTAGTATGGAGTTTCTCCTTGCTACTCGTGCATTCATGTCCCTGCACAGTGGTGCCCGATGCCCCAACATGAAGTGAGAATGAAATGAGGATCCGCACCAGAGCCTCGCAACATGCAACTGGCATTGTTTCTTGGCACAATGTCAGACTAATGTCAGAACATGCCTGGAAGACGTCTTGGGCCTGGTCTAGGAGCAGAGGTAGAACGATGTCAGCAGATCGGCCGAACCATGTTCTGGCTGACAGGCTGGCGGATGTCTACGAGGTGTGCGGAGCAGTGGGCAGAGAGTGTCAGGTGCAACTGGCCTTTGGCAGCAGCACCAAAGAGACCAAGGAGTGGGTATCACCAGGCGGGCAACCTGCCAGCCATCTGGCTAGTCAACAAGCCAGGCTTCGCATCCACCATCATCAATCTACATCACATTTTGATACATATTTCATCTTGCCAGACTTTGTTCATTTTTTTTAGATCCTTGAGCCACATCAGAATTGGAGAACGATCTTGGCTGTTGGCCAGCACGACGAAGATTGGTGTATTCTGGAAATGAATGCCGAGTCATCTTCATTCTTGCCACCTTTATTTCACGTGCCTTGGCGGCGCCAACACATGAGGTGGCCTGGACAAGATTGCAGCCATTGAGCAGCACGGCCAGAAGTCAGTGACTGATGATTTTGGGGAAGACGATCGTGTCTACGATGTGGAGGATGTCACGACCTTCAGTTTCACGCAGGACCTGGCAGTGGTCAGTGATTGCTCTTTTGGGAGGATGGGGCTGTTGACCAAGTATGTAGAAGGATGTAGTGATTTAACATGTTGGTTTTCTTTCTTAATGCTGCATATCTTAGTTCCATCTTGTAACATTCTCCATCCTTCAGAGCAGACCACGTCGCGACAGGAGCAAGGTCGAATCGAACCAATACTGTCCATGGCGCCAGAAGAAGCCAAGTCACAGCCGCTGGTGATGGTCAACGTGTACACTCGTGGTGTCCTTTCAGGCAAGTCATCATGAGATATCATGGGACCACCGGGACGGCGAGGTTTGGAGGGGACCATTGGCCCTGCCCGTTATTAGTATAAGAAGCTCTGGATGTAATTTGGGAAGCCGCGTCACTTTCACAAGTTGTTTTCAGGAAAAGCTGAGGACAAATCCGACAAGTGCTTGTTTTGGTGTGAGCCTAGATGAGCTTCCTTCTTTGCACCAGCCTGAGGCAAAAGCCGAGTTGGCTACCAAATGAGGCAGGGCAACAGAAGATCTTGGTGTTGCATAGCAGGGTTTACGTTGATATAGCCGAGCCTTGAAGGGGGATTCTCACAACATAGGACCATGTTGCCATCGATCAATCATAAACTTATGAAACATTAAGAAACAAGTAACTTACATTCAGGCCACCAATGACCACCACATGGCAGCTTTAGCTTGCCTTACGCATGAATGCTGATCTCCCGGAGATGTTGATTGTATTCATTGCGAGAGGGAGATAGGGGATGGGTCTTTAAAATCCTTCGGCTGGGCAAGTGGCTATCTTAAAATAGCATCCCCACCTGTGATCCAGGCAGCTTGAGACTTTTCGGAAGTACGAACCTGGGAATCCGGGACGACCTCGATACATTCCGCTGGAACCAATGCCTTTCAACACACATGCTCGTGACTTGAACTGCACTTTTGAAGTGAGCATTTGGCATATTTTCGCATGCGCCCAAGACGTACATGGTTAATTGGTTTGGGCATAGCTGTATCTGTGGAGTTGGCCTTTACTATTTTGACATAATTACGTTTGACTGTTTCTTTGCAGGTATTCCCGGATCCGTTTTGATGGTCATCGAGCACTTCACCACAGATGACGTGCCACGTCACAATCGGAGAACTGTCAAGCCGATGGAAGCTCAACTGCAATGGACTGCAATGGACTGCAATGGACTGCAATGGACTGGCCCAAAGAGGTTCTTGTCATTTTCATGGTTGGCATAGTCACTGAATGTTACTGACCAACTGGATTCAATTGTTACAAAGCTTTGCTTCTGTGCCGAGCGATTCCCAGAAATGTTATGCCACATAGAGTCATGGTACCTCAGTGATACCACAATGGTGCAGGTGTACATTGTTCGCGCTTATGCCTTCATGGCCCGCAACATCAAGGCCCTACGGCCTGCAGTGACCATCAGTGACCCATGGGGAATCCTGTTGAGTTTGCCAACAGATTCTGTGTTTATAGATGTCTCATCATCCTGTGCAGGTGGATACTGCTTCAACTAACCTGGCGTTGCGAGTGGCTTGCGCAGGGATCTCCAAGACTACAGCTCCGGAAGCCGGCCAAGTGCCCGCCAACAATGCATGCCGCATAAGAGATGAAAATGAAAAAGAATGAACAGAATGCACTGCAATCCCCTCCACTAGCAGGAAACTGGTCTTACTTTATTAATTATAAACTTTGCTACTTGTACTGTTTATTAGATGTAATAACCATGGTTGTTTTTTCACGCTTGACTTAAGCACAGCGGTTCAGCAGCCCTAGTTGGACAGGTACGACCTATGTGGATGAAGCCCTTGGAGTTGAAAGTGACTTTGTGTCACCTGGGCGCAAGCAGAACGCCATATCCGGCATAGCCATAAGCTACCAAGATCTACCAAGCACACTGCGAAGAATCATGACACAGAATAGAACCAAGATAGCCAAGTACTGCATTGCAGATGACGTTGGGATGTGGCCTTTGAACTCAAGGGGGGGGGCCCTAGGTGTACTGTTGGAATTTGTTGGATGCTTTTGGGATATATCGGGATGGGGATGCATCATGAATCAGGAATAACCAGGACATATGGGGATATATTGGGTTATTCAGGATACATTGGATAGATATTGGATACATCTCATATCATCCCAGTTGTTGACCTCGTCTCAGGTTCGGATCATCCCAAAGAGCCACCTACCATGGAGCCGATCACGGTGACCTTGCTGGATAGTCAGACGATTTTGGGCGTGAAGATCCTCGGCAAAACCGTTGCGGTCTTGGGCCCATTTGTATCCATTTGTTATTTTTGTTGGTGTTGGTTCCAGATAGGGCAGGTGTTCATTTTTTCATCCGGTTAGGCAATTACTGAGTTTGCATTTATTCTAAACACGCAACTCTACGTTCTTATTTTTGTTGGCTTCCATTAGAATTGCGGAAGCTAGAGGGCCAGAGATGGTTAACATTCCTTATGATGTGAATAGTTGAAGAGCCTGGGGCAGCCTGGGGTACCACTGGAATTCCTTGGTCCACCGCTTTAGTTGAGTCATATTACAGCAAACCAAACCAATTTGGGAGGGGCTGGCCAAGGAATGACAGAGACATTGGCAAGACGGTATGCACATACGAGTACATGCGGCAGAAGGACAACATGGGCAGATGGGAACCTTACAGGTTGCTTGGTACTAGAGAGCTTTTGGACGATAGAGCTGACACGTTCACTTGCGCATCATAATCAATTATGAAATCAAACCAGTTTTATGCAAGCAACCCTCTCTTTCGCCACCTGTATTCGATAATCTATATCTCTCTATTTTATATATATATATAAATATGTATTGTCGCAGTTTGCTCACCTGCACTCCCTACTTTCTCTTGCTTTCCTGGTGTTTGGGTGCAGAATTCATGTCACACAAATGTGGCCCGCTCAAGAACCAACCAACCCAAAGCATACTCGGTTTTTAGCGGAATGCAACACAGCATTTGATCCCCATGAGCAACATTTCAAGCTGTGCTCCCTTGGAAACCTCTTGGACCCTCGAGGGTGCTGTCACTGAGGTTGCAGCCCCAATGGGTGAAACTCTTCGGAGGGAACTACGGAAGCGTGGCCATGGGTCCCTTTGCTACGTACTAGAAATATTTGTTTGGGTTGGCCCAGATGGCCCCTTCAGGTCTTGAAAGGTGAGCTTGCTTAGATGCTTGAAAATGCACGACCTGTAATGGCTGCTCCTCCACCATTACCCTTGCAAACAATTCTGCACATGTCCTGGGGTGTTTTGGGAGGTGGTTGCATCCTGTGCCGCAGGTGAAGTCCTCATTGGATTTGAACTTCTTCATTCCAAGTTCAGAGCTGACCTCCCAGCCATCCAGATGTGGCCAGTTTCGGAAGAAGCTTGGCGATAGTTGTCGAATCCCACTGTGGGCTCAGGCCAATGTGGGCTCATGATGCTCTATGGTTTCTCCAGCGTCTGAGTAGTGATTAATGGATATGATGTGGACAGCTATTGGCAATTGCTTTTCTAATGATCCAGTGCAGTGTGTCTCTCTCCAAGTTGGGACACCCAAACTAATCCGGACACCGCTTTCCGCTGTGCAAACAAATTAGGTGTAGACATGTTTTGTTTCCACCACCCGCCACCCGCCGAAAGGGCGAAAGCCCTCGGCTGAGGAAGACTTTGACCCAAAGCGCCACTTCTCAAAGTTGAAGAAGGCAACCCTTCACTTCACCCTGCTTCTTGGCCTATTCTTGGCCACAAGTCATCAGGATTCCTTGTGAGATGAAAAGGAAAGAATGCTTGGCTTAAGCTTGCACGGTGGATATGTAGATGTATGGTATCCTGGATGGTGGTCCAAACCAAGCCACGCTTTTGCATTAGCCTGCCGGTGCTTTGTCCATTGGGTTTGTAAGCCTTAGGCTGCTTTAGCTCAGGTATGGCCTCAGAGATTTGATCTCCACAGGTCGCCAAGAGGATCCCCTGGTCAACGTAAGGGTTGCTTGGCGTTTGAACGCAAAGCTGCTGAAAGGAATGGCCAAGCACTGTTCCAAGCCAGCAAAGGTCCAAGGGATCGAAATTGATGATATCTGTTCCAACAGTTGCATTCCCACTATTGGACATAAGGTCCCGTTTTTCAATGTTGTTCATTTATGTTCATTTATATATGCCCGCATTGTCAAGGTGAAAAAGTTTGAGGAGCAACGGCCAACTGAAGATGGTGCGCCTCCTCCGAGCAAATACTACTCCATGAATTTCAAATATGTCGCTTGCAGCAACCGAGCAGGGTAAGAACTGGGCAAGCCTTGCAGGGGCAAAAGTGAATTTGTGCACTGGGCAGGGGGTCCTTTCAAGTGGTTTTGATGTGGATGAATCAGGGTCATGAAACTCCTTTGTCCAAATGATCTTGCCCTGCACACCCGCACTTTCTTGATGATTGGAGCATGCAGGAGGCAATGTAGTCTACACAGCTGCTGGAGCTGTAGGTTTCAGCTGCACACGATTCCTTACCAATATGTTCAAGGTAAGCAATTGCCATTTTTGGGCTTGTGTGTTGATGGCTGGCAAGATGCCGGAGTTGAGGAAAAGTTAGTGCAAGAAGGGCAAGATGACAACAAAGACGACCACCTGCACAAGTGGCGGACTGATGCTTTAGGGCATCAAGGTTGTCGCAACTTGGAGTTCTTTCAGGCGGGGGATGAGGGGTCTGTCAGTGTGTCCAGATCTATCTGCACATATGGTGCGGTGAAACGTACTTTGGCACGGAGAGAGGCCTAGGGGCGGGGAACAATATGCAACAATATCCATTGCCGACATCTTTTTGTATTGGCGAGCCCATTTGAGCATATTTGAGTTTTTTTATTGGTCACTTTACTCAACTCCTTTTGTTTCAAGCCCATTCACATCTATAGGATTGGGAACTGCTGCCGAACACATCCATCATGAGAGGTTCAAAAGATCAATGTCAAGGTACCCGACAAGGACATCCGGCTAGCATGTGGACCTTGCCCAGGCTAAGCCCAACAATGCTGGACATGACCCATGAAACTTGAATGAACTTCAACGGCATTCGGAAATGCCTCCATACATTGCCAATTATGCCAATATTATATGCCATTAATTTCCATTTAATATGTGCATTCATTGAGTCAGTTTGAAATAGTGTTTTTGGTTTGAGCTTTCCAATCCGCATACATTTCTGGGTCTTGTACACTTAAATGTTTGTCGCAAGTTGTAGCTGCCTTGGCCAGCAAAGTGAGTCCCATCGCTTGTCACAAGAATAGCTTGCAGGAGATTTTACAGCCGTTCATTGCCATCCGAGTGCTGGAGAAAGCGGTGGAGCTGTTTCAAGGCATGGGGAGTGGACTGTCCTGTTGTCATCCTGGGGTCGATTGATGGAAGCTGCTGCAGCTGCTGCAGTTGCGTTTGCTGGAAGGAACTGCCCTTCAAATGAAGCCCTTCGGGGATGAAGGTGCTCTGCAGCTTGGACGATCTGAAGCAGCTGCAAAACCTTTTGGGGAGTTGGGGATCGGTTGAAAGTATACGAAAGTGGGAACGCCAAAGTGAACTCAAAGGAATGGGCAGGGCTTGAATCGAAGCAGACCTGACAGTGGACAATGCGTCACAATGAGTGTGTTATCTGAAAGATCTGAGCATTTGGTTGTTGTTTGTTCAAATTCCACTAGCAACCGGCTTCCATGCCGCTGATAGCACACCGCTCCCGCTGGCCTGAGCGCACCAGTCGTTGGCTAAGGGTTGGCGAAAGCCGTCAGAGCCTGAATCGACTTTACCCTTGCAACTTGGCATCAAGCTTGTCCACAAGACAAGCGTCACAGGTTTGCCAGTGTTTGAATATGTTTCAACAACAGACCCCCAGTTCTTTGTGGATGGGAGAGTTGGCAGCATGTTGATCGTTTGATAGTTCGCCTGTGCGTATCATTTTGCAGCGCACCTCGCTGCCTTGGTCAGCCAATAGCGCTGCTGCCCGAAGGTACTTGGTACGAGGGAGTTACTTTGGATCGGCCCTACAGCGACCAGGTCACTATTTTGCCAAAAATCATCAAAAATCCCCACAGCGAATCCGACATTTCAATTTGCGCTTACCTTTGTGCAGAAGCCATCAGAAGCCTTTCTCAGAGCTCAAAGGAATGGTCGCGTTCATGACTGGCTCAGACACTCAGAGCCTTCAAGTTCGGTTGATTGTGTCAAGACAAGAGCATTGGCGCAACGTGATCCTGAGAGTTGCAGGAAAACCGCATCAAGCGGGGTGTTGGCAGGGCCATCAAGGCTTGCGCTTCAAGGACTCTGTTGGGAGATGGTCGCTTCAAATCACTACCCAGGCATGTCATAGATGATTGAATGATTAAATACGTTGACATGGTGGCAGTTGTTTTCCACAGCTAGTCATGCTAATCATGAACGTCAAAATCAGAGTCACAGGAAACAGGGCAACCATGGGCAGCCATTGCCAGGACGGCGTACCAGGAGGAGACCCCTGAAGATCGAGCCAGAGAACTGCAGGCTGAAAGAGAGCACAGGCGAAAGGAGCAGCTGCTTGGATCCCATGGGCAGATGGATCAAATTGCAGGAACGCGGGGCCCCTAGGGCCCCACAAACTTCTATTTACTTCCAGGATCAAAAAGATGTTTTAAACATTTTTGAACTATTCTTCAATGTTGTTCAATAATGTTTACTCACGGCACTTTTGGAAACCCTTTGGAAAGGAGCCGCCCTGAACCAAAGGGCCCAAAGTGCCAAAGTGCCCGAGGTTAGACTACATGAAGTCCCTGATCACGATGGAAGAAGAGAAGGCCGAAGTCATCGATTCTCGAGCATTGCCACTGGAACTCAGACCTTTCAAGCCCGTTTTCAATCCAGCGCTTGGGCAGCAGCGGATATAAGTGGGCTAGAAGTCCGTCAGAGGTGACCGGTGGAAGGACTGCATTACTGTCAAAAATCATGAGTGGAGAAAGTAGAGGACACCGGTGATTTGGGCTGTTTGATTCCGTGCTGGACATGTCCATCATGTTTGCATGCGTTCCAACTACCAAAGTGCGAGGGAATTGCGGAATTGTGAATCTATATGCCGTATATAGCAGAAAGGCTGCGATGACAATGGTTTTTCTCTCCAGCTGTGTGTTCATAATGCGTGGCAGCCTCCGATTACTGCGCATGGCATAGAGCTGCTTGCATCAACTCAGGCGGGATATTCGCCAGACGATCGTGAAGTCCTCCAGCTGCGTGAGGACGGAGCATGCTGGAGCTGTCAGCTGTCCCTGTCTCAGGGGTTTTGAGGAAGTAGTGGACAGCTGAAGGCTGGAGTGCAGAGAGGGGAAAAGCAAGCAAACACTACGTCACTACTTGGTTAGAAAAGCCCATTCAACTCTTGGGAGATCCGTTGCTGGACGATCACAGAGGCCAGTTTTTGTTGGGAAGCTTGGTTCAGACCTGGTTGAACATGGAACTGGAATTCACAAAACTGAAAGTCAGAAACTATATTGATGACACAGTGAAATGGAATGTTGAGATTGGCAAGCTCATGCCAAGAAACCCAAGTCTACTTACTGTACACGAGAAAATCTCATGCTGAAATATGCTGAACTATTATTGGCGAAGTTTTCATGAAAATCAGTTTGGACTGGGAGAGATTTGCTGGTTTTTGTTGCCACAGGAGCATGTGCTGAACATGGAACAGCTTGGGAATTTCCCTACCTGCTTTGGTGAGAGAGCCCATGGAGAAGCCGGAGGAGCAGGGATACGACTGCGTGGGAAACTGGAGGATTCCAAGCAGATACATGTCTTCCAGTGCCCTGGCAGTATAGAGACAGGAATTCGATGAATTTGCAATCCTGGTGCGCGGTCCCTGCCCCCAATTTGGTTGGAGAAGCTAAACTACCCTTTTGCGTTTATGGCTCATCATCCCTCCATGTTCGGCCCATGAGGCCTGATTTCTGGTTTCGCAACGCGCCCCTCATGCGAAATGCTGATATCGTAGAAGATGACGAGCTGACAGACTGGAATTTCTACCATGAACCTTGGACCATTTGGACCTCCAGACTTGAGACAATCTGTTGCTTGGGAGTCCGTTGAAGTGAAAGGTGCTTGGTGAACAAAATTGACTGGTTCTTGCAGCCTGGTAGCCTGGAAATCACTCCTGCAAATAAGCTACCCTTGTAAGCGAAGCAATCTGACGGATTCGCCCAGACAGATCAGGAGGGTTTCACTTGCCATGGAGTGAATCTGAGTAAAATAAATTACAATAAGATTGATTTGAGATGTTTTGAGTCAGAGCATCTTGGAACAGGAATGGCAAGGGTGTGATCCTAAGGACAAAGTCTTTGGTTTTGTGAAGTGTTGCTTCAAGCTGATGGATGGTTGGGATTCAGATGCACACCAGGAGACAGGCAAGGAACCGCAGCAGTTCTAGATGTGATGACTCAAAAGTTGATGGCAAGTCTGGACACATGATCATGATCGTGATGTACTGTAGAAGGCCATCAAGACTGACATAGAACGCAGATCACACCACATTTCAGAACGAAGGGCTGCAGGTAGACACCAAATAAATAAAAATAAATACTGATGCCCACCAATGCCATTTGCATCAATGCAGTGGATGAACCAGTTTGCTTTTGCCTGTTCGAAGCTTCTGAAGTGCTTCGCCATGCTTCGCCTTTTGCCACATGTTTGAAGACTTCCTCTGCAGTCTATCACTGTCCTCTTCCAAGTTTTTGAAGCAATCTCAAGGCGATTCCTGGTGATCCATGTGGTTTCTCATGCCTTGGCCTGTCGAGGTGCTGCGCTCCAAGAAGAACTGTCAGAGGAAAGCGAGGAGCCTCCAGCAGTGGCTGCTGGTCCCGCCACGCCTGCAGCCACGACCCCTGCAGCCACTCCTGCTGCCAGCCCCACCGGTACCGGTGCTGTCGGGGCCCTGCGTGGCTTGGGTGGGCTCGTAGCTGCAGCGGCCCACTCAGCGGCCCATGCGGCTCAATCAGCGGCCCATGCCACGGAGATGTTGTTGGGAGAGACACACGTTGCAGCAACTCATAAAAAGGAGCATGAACATGCGCATCATGAAAGTGCCTTGTCAAATTCCTTGGGTGTCGATGTGTTTGGATTGCTTGTCGGGAAAGTGATGGAAATCGGACAGTAAGATTTCGTTCAAGGAGATGCAATGATCGGTCTTGATAGGTCATGCTTTTCATTCTTGAGGGCTGTTTCTTGGCTGCCGGTTTCTGGTTCAGATCCCTCTTCTCAATATTGACCCAGTTCAACTTTGAACGTGCATTGACTTCTGGAGGTCGGCAAAAGGAAGCAAAGATGCAAAAGGTCTGAAAGCAAGTAACATCGCCACCTAAGGGCCACCTACTCCCACACCGTCCACACCATTGAAAGCGCAAAATCTGAGAATTTCATTCTGTGGTTATTTGTGGCTTCCTTAGGTGTCCGAGTCACGGAGGAAGATATTGCCAAGCTTCGCAGATCTGTGGGCCCCTTGGCAGAGATAGTGGTCAGCAGTGAGGCATGGCTGATACGCTGAAAACATGACCATCAGATGGGCAGAAAAAGGTAGAAATGTATCAATATACAACATATACATTTTAATACATTTTACCTTAACCTAACATAACTTAACACAATGCCTTCAGTGGCCATTTTAGGCAGGGTCTTCTCCTCTCAATCTTTCCTTTTGTCACGCGAAGGTATGAAGCTATCAAGGGATGTTCGTTCATCATGATGTTTCTAGTGCGACACTGGGTATGTTGTATTTCTGCCTCCTTGATTGAAAGATATTGAAACCAATGAAAGATATTGAAAGGAAGAACATGAAGGAACATTGAAGGGGTTCTGAGGCTTTGATGATGACCTGGACTCTTACGCCTTTGATGCTGCTCGGTCGCCTCTATATCCCCCGATCCATTGCCGCAGGTACATACAATAAGCATGCATTGAGCATATCGCTGCATATCCAATATTCACTTCTGGAAGGTCATCAAAGAACTGAGCATGCGGAACAACACGACGTGTATCTTCGTGTTTTGGTGTGTATGATTTCAAACTAGCTTAGGAAACGCTGTAAATGTTTCAAACGATTGTGAGCGCAATATGAATTTGAACTTGTCCCCAGATGTCCCCACAAATAGGGCAGAGATATGGGGAAACACATCAGTCGGACATTTTGAGCGGAAGGCTGGCCCCACGCAACTCAGGTGGCCAAGCTCACTTCACGCTTCAAAAACAAGGAGCGTGTGCCATCACGGATTCGAGTGCGGATCTACTTTGTCAAAGCTATTTGCATTTTTGGTAAACAGGTGGCCTGGCTGATTTGCTTTGATTGGGTGGGCAATTTCACTTGATGAACAGAGCTGGCCTTCAGCTGGCCTGAGTTATCTTTTTGATCCAATTTCTGGCGCAGGTGTAGTCAGAATGACAGGCAGTATCAGCACCAGGGAGCACCAAGCAATAGGTTTGGCTCAGGTTTAGCATGATTGAACCACTTGTTGATCTTGTTGCGGGGGCTGGATGGGGCAACCCAGGTGGAAGGCTTCTTTGGGAAGGCCTTTATCGACCCTTACCTGGCCTACAAGTTGGGCAATGTGTTGGTCTCCATGAGGACGGGCGGATGTACTTTGGATATGTTGATATTCTTGGACGTTTCTTTTCCCCACAAAGTATACCAGGTGATCTGGGACATTCTGGGACAAGACAAAGTGATACAAAGTGAATATCTCTGATGCAGGGTTCAGTTGTTATCTTGTATATTCTTTTATCGATATGTCACATGTCTGATTATGTTTGGATATTCATGAGCAATGCAAGGGATGGATGAGAACAGACGCTTCTTTTTACCAGCCAATTCACTGCAGGAACATGGCCCAGTTCAACACCAATGTACCGAGTTTTTATCGGGTCGAGGAGCTGCTCAACCGCTGGGGTTGAACCTGTTGACGGGAAGATTCCATCGGGAGGAAGCAGAACATGGCGACGCTGTTCGGAAATATGTTAGCACCAGGCAAGCATATTATAGAATCATATAGAATTATATAGCTGTAGAAAATTTAAACATGCATTATAATAAAGAATTATCTCGAATCATTTGCGGCTGAATTTCCGGAGGGTCAGTGATTCGTTCTGCCCATAGCCTCAGGCCAGGTGGTGACCGTTTGAGTGTAGCATCTCTAAACCTCCATGGATTCTTTGTGCATTGGATGCATTGGGATGTGTGAGCAAGAATGCCTTTGAATATTTTGAATGTCTTTCCGAGATTGCGCAGATCATTTCTCACGGTTTTTGGCGCCTTGGTTTTAACAATTGTGGCACGCTGGCTGCAACAGTCCCTTGGATGTAGAGACAAGATTCCTCACGGCTCATGCTGTGCCTCCTGTGACTTTCCCTTTCCGCTGCTTGCCACTGGCACAAATCCCGAGAAGAATTCTGCCAGGAGCGTGATATCACGATGCCTGCAGAGGCTAGATTGCAGGCATGGGGCTTTGCTTTGATGTTGATGCATTTGGTTTTGAAACTGTTTTGGGCGCTGTCTAAATCTGCCATGTGATTGATACTACGGTGGATCAATCATGGGTGTATGGCTTGACCCTTTTCATGCTGTATCCCCAGCCACCCAGCTGCAGGCACAAGTGTTTAACATGTTGCTTTGCGCAATGTAGCTGGATGTAGCTCAAACCACAGCTGCAAAGGTGGACCTCTTCGATTATCAAGATGCCTTTGGTGAAGCCATCAACGGTGAAAAACTGATTGGCAGTACCGTGATTGACCTGGAGGATGGCGCAAACCCCTTGCTCTGCATTCTGCTGTGTGATTGGTGTATACCGATGTTACACCATGTACTGGTAATACAAGGTAATAGCATGTAATACCTATGTATACCATATACGGATGTAAACGGTGCTATATTAAGATCCATGAATCAAAGTCCCTGAAAGCTCAAAGTTTCCTGCAAGAAATATCATGAGATATCTATATATATATATATGATATACATATATATATATATCTATATATGTGATGTAGAATGTAGAACTACATGATATATTTTGTATGATATAGGTATATATTATATTTGTGTGTGTGATTTTGAAAGCTGCCGGCCAGGACCGATGGCACTCAGCTGCCTGGCGGGATGCAATGGATCGACGACAGCAGATCCCCACAGAGAATCGAGCCTTGATCAACCCGCAACTCTCAGGGCAAAACTGCGGAAGCACCTTGGAATGCTTGGAACTGAGCCTTTTTGTGGTCAAGGGATGCCAACCAGAAGCTGCACCAATGGCTGTAGACATGTGCAATTAGAATATATTCATGCCAAAGAATGGTGCCAATAGAAAGCCGGAGCTCAACAATGATTCTAAATCCCGCGCTGAACATGCCAGCATGAAGAGTCAAAACCAGATTGTGGTGTAGAAGTACTACGGCGTGAATGGCGTGAGTTGTATATAGTGATTGTGTGCGAGTTTAGTGTGCATGTGGGCTAAGAACAGATATAACACAAATATCACACAGACATTAGGCTGGTGCAATAGGACTGGAGATTTCAGTGCTGGGAATGCATATGATTCCCGTTGTCAGTGTCACCTGTTGAGATGAGATGGCGGCTGAGAGAGATATTAATTAGTAGTCTGATTCTTTGTCAGTATAAAATTGCTGAGTGGGAGCGCTTTTCATATGCTTCAGGTATCGAGATGTGGGTTGAGATGATCGATACCGTGCGTGCATCTGACATCAAGGCAAATCTCCTCTGAGTGACATTTCCAGATTTTCCAGGGGAGCGAACACAAAGTTTTCCTTCTTTTTTACATCTGGAGGGAATTAGACTCTGCCGCCAAGACACCACTGCTTTTGCTGTTTGAGAGGCGTCCGAACTTCGAAAACCACCTGCCATGGAGATCGAGGTTCGCTTGGTGATCCGCACCTGCAAAAATGCCGCTTGGCAGCAAAAGATAGCAAAAGATGGTCTTCCTGCAGAAGCATGACATTAAACCATGTGCGAAGTTGTAGGCCAAAAAAGACTCACAGAACACCCACACCCGTTCTTGCTGCACAAGCGCCTTGAGGTCAAACTGTGGGATGGCACCAAGACTGACGTCAAGGTCACAGTGGACTTGGAATGCCACTTTGCCGCAGAACATCACACATTTGTCAACACATTTGTCACATTTGTTTTCGTGCAGATTTGTGCAGTTTCGTTGGAGTTGGCCGTATTGGCCGTGTTGGCCGTGTTGGCCGTGTCAGGTAGGGAGTACGAAGGAGTCACCATGGGTTTTCCCAAGCTTCAAGCTACGGACGTTCACTACGGCTCCACGGGCACCTCGCCAAGATTTGTTCAATGCCTGATGGCCATGGGCAGAACATGGGTGGAACTTTGGGACATCACTGGGAAAATTGGAAAAAGCTTGGAACCTTGTAGCTCAAGCTTCAGGTAATGCAATCTTCAACTGGCGCATTGTGTATCCGCGCATTGTGATGCCGACCAAGAGTTGCACCATGGATCTGATGCTTGGCCTAATCTGATTTGATGTAGCAACATGTCACCATGTGGCGCAGGGCTCCCCCTTTGTTGTGGCAAAAACTTTATAGTTATCATGATGTTGTCATGCTATGTCATGATAGTACTTTGTCATGCACCGAGCCAGAATTTCACTGGGACGACTAAAGGAGCAGGGCATCATTATTGTCTAGTTGGCGTTGAGTTTTATAGAGTGAATTAGTTTGCAGCAAGATTATTGCGTCTGTTGCTGGCCAAAATTTCTACAACATTATGAGTTGCAGAGAAATAAATTGTCGCGCATTCACAAATGAAATAATGAAGACATTGGTTTACAGCAACTGGACGATAATTCTGACAGTTGTGCCAATATCCTTTGTGAACTCATGGCTCTGCACTAGTTCTTGTCGATCAATGATGCCTTGCTGAGGAAACTGTACCAAGCCAATAGCACCTGGGCTAAGGAAGGGTCTTGGGAGAGGCATGGAGGATGTCACATTTGTTGAATTTTTGTTCGATGGGTGCACGGAATTCTCACCGTGAGAGCACTGGCACACTGTAACAGATCTTAACAGGAAGAATTGTGGCAGATTCCCATTTGCCACCAGGGTCAGATTGATTGAGTTTGCATGCCGCACGACACGGTCTCGGATAGTCTCCACAGTCTAGTGTAGCATGGGCTTTAAGATCTTTAAGACTCTGAAAAGCCTTTAAGATTTGACGAAAATTCCCCGAGTCCTCCCAATTACATGGTTTTCCGGTATCTTTGAGATTCTTTGAGGTATTTCTTCCGATGAATTCATTGGCGCCGTCAGCATTGACTTGCGACGGTACGTGGAGCGTGTAGCGAGGGATATGGATGCCTGGCTAAATGTGTTTGTCTATGCTAGCTGCAACATGCGGCAGCCAAATGCTGTATACTGTATACTGTATAATACAATATACAGTGTTCACAGGTGTACTGAGCTGCAGAGCCTTTACTCTAAACAGAAAGATACAGAGAATATTGTGGAATTTGGATGACGAGCCAAAGAGAACTCAGGGTAATGCATGTGAAGCAGCTTTGCGAAATAGTTCGAAGTGTACCTTCTTGTATGGCAAGACCAGTCAGTAAAGGAATGCCGGGAAGTAGCATTCAGCATAGTTTAGAATAGGAAATGAATAGGTGGATGATCTGAGGATTGCATCTACATTGAGAAAGCGGACCTCCAATTCTCTGCCAGCTCTGGTGGTGACGATGCTGGTGAAGGCGGACAAGAAGCAGCAGCTGATGCAGAAGATGAGAACGTGGGTTCTGTGCAGTTGCTTGGAGCTTTGCAAACAGTCTCATGGATTGGCTCACACTGTGTCATGCTTCGTCCTTGCAGCTTTGCATTCCCAAGGATTTGTTGTTTCACAATACGTGACATATTTTCATGTTGTTTCGTGGCGTTTCCCTTCCTGCGACAAGTCCAGCCAATTTCTGGCTTCATTGGAATTGGGTCCAGCAAACCTCCCTTTGCAATGCTATATCTTTGCCTCTTGTGCCAAGGTTCGAGATGTGGTTCATGACGCAGAGCGAGGCCAATCAGAAACGCGCCGGGAAAGGACGCGAGGATCCCAACGACTATCCTCAGTTGGTCACTCCAGCGGAAGGACGTGGTTGGGGAGATGTCCTTGGTGGCTTCTCCATCTCCTTGCCGGATTTGGGTTTGATGAAGAAGATCATTCCCATCGTCCTCTTTACACTGCACCTTATCATTTGCTTCAGCTTTACACAGCTTTATGGTTTTGGATGGCTTTGGTTTGCATTGGAGTGTTTGAAGGAATTAGGCTTATTTTTTGTGTCAACTTCTAGGAAGCTGGCAGATTTGCCTCAGTTGTGTCATGTGTTTTCCCATTTCTTTGCAACTCAGGTTGTGCTTGGTCCTACTTCGCTTCATTGGACTTCTTTGACTGCAAGTTTCACCGTTTGGCCATGCAGCAAGCAATGCCACCCCTCTTGGAGGCAATGTTGTAGGGAAAGGAAGCCGTTAAAATTGTATAAAATTATGAGAGAGATACGTATCGCTACGAGAAAAGGTAACACCGGGTACCCACTTGCACTCCGTTTGCCAGTGTTTGACATGCAAACTTGAACACCTTCAGCACAGGATGGCTTTGCACCCCCCCACCCCCCTGTTGGGCTGAAAGGAGCCTTGCAAATGCGTAAATCTTCCCCTACCCGTTACTCACTGGGCATGAGCGAGTAGACTGCAATTGACCAATTGACCATACTTGGTTACTTGACCAATGTCCAGCGTATGGGTACATGCTGTTTTGGAGCAAGCTGTGTTTTCAACATGCCACTGCTGATGTCCAGCTGATGAACTCTCAGTAGCTATAGGTTTCCGAGGGCTCAATGTAGCCTGGCACCTTTGCAATCGCGAGGTGATCGAATGTTTCATAGCAAAGGATGGCATTTGGTACTTCAACGCATTTGAATGCATTTGATGCAGAAAGCAGGAGAGAAACTCCTGGCAATGTGGGAGACGTTGTTGCTCCTCACCACTGCTCCATCCTTTTCAGAACTCGTCGCTCGGACTCGGACGGCGTTGCATGCTATAAATCAAGCATGCAGGGCCAAAGTGAGGAAGACAGAAAAAGGGAATTGCCTTCTGCAGCCGGGTCCAGTGGGACTTGAAGCGGCCAAGTGAGATGATGCTGAGATATGCTCAGATGACGAGATTTATGAGGAACAACTAAGAACGTTTTCTCCTTCCTTGTGAAGAGTGGGGAGTTATTGCGGTTTATCCATGCGTGTGCGCGGCCAAATAGAGCTGTACGTTTGTACAAGTGTTGATTTTTTCTCAAGACCCAAAGGATTTGACATGCGATTCTGATGTTTCTGATCAGTTGCGAGGGTACCATGCTTGTGTTTTACGTGATACAGTCAGCATGTTTTTCGATGTCCCCTTGAGGCCCTGAAATTGGTTTCCGAATGCTTGGGCTGGGAATGTGTACAGCCGCTAGGTTGCACCAAAGGAGACCAGACTACCGGCCACATAGCAATACTTCAGAGTTTGAAGATGGACATCGGACATATTTGATGCTATAATAATTACTGTACTTTGAAGCAGCTAAGACTGCAATGTCTTACTGTAATCTTCTGAATTGTATTGTTGGGCTACCCCCCCCATCTCTACAGTGTTTGAAACAAGGAGAGCTTGACTCAAGGTGACTTTTACAGGAGGTCCTGCCATGAATTGCCATGCTGCTACTGGATGCTTTGAATGGTAAATAGGCTGTTGGTTTCTGTCAGTTTCAGAATGACTTGGTCACACCAGCTAAGGAAGGGTGGCCATATCCAGTGGGTGGTGTTTGGACCTTAGGAAGTACACATCGAATGCGGTTCAAACTTGATCCTCTACCCCTGCGATGTTGTCACAACCAAAATTACCGGTGGTAATGTGGCGCCTCGGAAGCTTTTTCTGGCCGGATTCTCAAAGATTAGTTTGATGCCACCCTCAGTAGGAGCAATCGCAACTTGGTCAGGGTGTATCCTGAGCGTCGGACTGCAGCACAAGTGTTAGTAACCCATTTTTGTATTTTTTTGGGGGCTCTGACTCTCCGACAATTACTTGTAGTGTGTCCACAATTGTAGAAGCTTTCATCGTCATTGATCCTTGTGTATCCTTGTGTAATGTTAGGTTTTGGTTTAGTAGCAAGATCCTCACTCCCCTAAGGCGCAAGGAGGACAGTGTTGCAGTTTGCTAGTCGATGCAGACGGTGCAGTCGGCTGAAGGGTATGCGGTATGCATTTGTTGCTTGACATGCCTATGAATGGAAAGCACACTCCTGCTAGTTTTCATTGTGTTCGTTAGTTTCCCAATGGAGACAGCATGACAAGGTGGCAAGAAGAAGACAAAGCTGAAACTCAAAGTGTTAAAGTGCCTTATTGGACTGATACCCGTCCCTGGGTAAGAACCAAATGGAGTTGGAAGCACCATTGCCAAAGAACAAGTACAGTACAATGCGTCAAGTTGGTGAAGTATGCTGCAGTATTGATTGCTCACAGGACCTGGCCAGAAGTCTGTTGCAGCTGCAAGCTGGCCAGTGGCTATCGCACATCCCTGGTATGCACGAGGTGGAATTTGAATCAAGATATATCAAGATGTCACTCATCTATCAAGATGTCTCTCATCTATCAAGACCGTCTATCCGACTGAGATGCCTGCTTCAACACTCTCGGGAGTTCACAACTTGTCAGGCTTGTCAGAAAGCCAGTCTTACCAGAGCGTTGGAGGCAAAGGAAATGAGTCAGGGTATGAGTCCTGGGTTTGACACTGCAAATTCACTCTGGAATATTCATGTAAGAACGAAGCTACAAGCGTGGGCCGGGGCAAAGATTTCCCTGACATTCCTCTATAGATAGCAGTATCATACCGGTATGCCCAGTGGATCGCAGTGGACTTTTTTCGCGACTAAAAGTGTGATGTTAGTTTCAGGAACAGAATTCTGCTGAATTTCAGCAGCTTCAGAGTTTTTTCTTCTCGAGATAGTGTCACACAAAGGAGAGATGCAGCGTAGTCCGAGCATTGATTGCATCTGAAACGCCGTTTTGGTGGTACTTCATCATGTTTTCATGCCCAGAAAATCCACCCTTGCGGTAGCTTGGACGAACCCGGAGATAGATGTATAGTAAAGACTTGTAAAGATGGCTGCTAACCAATTGCACCCACTTGCCACCTGCCTAGTCGCATCAAAAGGCGAAGCAAGCCCCTTTCTGGCCACGCTCTTGGAGGCCATCCGAGTGAACAGCTGAAGTATGTGAAGAAGATGATCGGTTCCATTCGGTTCCCATGTTTTCCCTGGAACATGGCAAGACACCATGAAGATCCATGAGGTTGCACGTGTGGGTTTTCTTAGCATGGTTTTCCGCACGAGGTTATGAGGCTTTCTCATGACTTTGCAATCGGACAGAATGCTTGATGGGAACGATGAGGAATTCAATTGTGGATGATTTTTTGTACAAAGAGAATGGCATAGAAATTTAATCAACATTCTATTTTCAGCGACTGGCGCATCATTCAACATCATTCGTAATCATGTACGACTCCTTCACCAGGATGGCGAAGCCAGCTGAGCTAAGAGCTGCGACCTTGGTGCTCTTGGATTCTTGTGGCATCTTGTAGCATCTTGTGGCCTACTGGTTCGAAGGACTCCAAAGGAAACATTGCCAATTTGATCCAATTTGATGAGTGCAATATATAGCAACTGGATCATTCACTGCAGAATGACGCATCCATGAAGATCTGGTGCGGCATGCCTATAGGCAGCGATGGAGTTTTTAGAAGCCAACTCTCCGCGCGTGGTTATTGTCAAGCCCAATCGAGGCCGAGCATGGGAAAGCTAGTAGGATTGGATACATTTTTGATTACCTGTTGGGGGTCCAGAATTCGCCACAAGCTGAGACAAGCTTTCATTCTCACTATTCTCATGACACATTTCTAGTGACTGCAGGTTTACAGGGCCTTGGCATCTCTTTGGCCTCTTGGCTGATTCAATTTTCAAGTTTGGGATAGATGGAGGTTGTGGGTTAGACGTATGTGTGAGTACGCGTCATGTGGAAGCTCGAAGTACACCGACAAGAGTCATGACATAGGATATCTTGAATTGGTCCACAGGATATCTTGAAACACAACGAAAAAACACATGGAGTAACCAGAAAGTAACATAAAGCAAATACCTTGATGAACTGGTAAAACTTGCCCATCATGTGTAGAATCATGTAGAATCAATATCTATTTGATTTCCTGGAGGAGAAGCCGCTTGGAAGACTCATCATCTGATTCACTTCAGTATTGGGCGATCCATGGCCTTTTGAACACCTGGTTCTACAAATGTTGGGAACAGGTCATGGAAAGGTTCCAGCAAAATCCTCGTGCTGATTGGCTAGACGTATATACCATGAGGGTTCCAGTCAGAATGCTGCAGCCTGTTGGAATAAATTTGCTAGGCTGCTTCGCCTGAAGAGTTACAGCGCATGGCCGCTGTGGACAACGATGCCGACGCTTGGACAATATTCATGTCATGGCAGTGGTAGGCGAACTTGAGGGGAGGATAAGAGAGGATAAGATGGATAAGGAGAGGAGCTGAAGTCCATAGCAATAGATTCAATAGATGCTCTGTGGCCCCGAGATGCAGGTACAGAGCCCGTTGAATAAAAGCTGCACCTGGTGCCGCCAATTCAGGTTGTACAGGAGTATATTTGCAGACCTTTGCTGATTGACGGTCACAAATGGGACTTGAGCCTTGGATGAATGGGCAACTCAGAGGGGGCCGAGGGCGGCATGGTTGTTGTTGGTTTTCAATGATTCATGGCTCTGCTTAGAAGATCCTGAAAGTCCAAGAGGCAATATGTGGATTCAGATATTGCATATACAAGAAAATCAAAGAAACAAGGTTGCAAAATGGGCGTACGTCAAAGTCAGAGAGTGGCTTTTCAATGCTTAGCGGCTCAGCGTGCTGCATTTGTGATGTGCTTCTTACTTAATTCACGTCGTTTTGCTTTGACACTTTTGTTTGGGATAAATTTGTGCGTAGAATGCAGGATCAGTGTTTGGCGGAATCACACCTCAAGAATTGGAACTCTTCAATATCGAATTCACACAGGTTCTCGGACAAGCCTATTGCCTGTGCTGAGTTTTAATTTGAAGAGATGCTTTGAAAGATCCCAAAGACTCTGCTGTGGAAACACCAGCTCTTGGTTGTGTAACCGTATCACAGCATGAGGCGACTCTATGCGCTCGTCCCTGGGCCTGAAATGATGGCTTTGATGTTTGGAATTTTTTAGAGAGTTTAGAGCTTACTGCAGGTAATAACTGCTAACCTCTTGCTGAACAGTTTCATATTCCTCATTTCCACATGCCAACTTCTGAAATAACATCCTGACCTTCATTGGAGGCTAGTTGCCAAGGTACCTGTGATATCTGACAAGTCGATGCCATGTTCGCTACTACGTGTTCCGCTGAGGTTGTACCAGACTCCGGAAACCTCAAATGCTGGCTGGCACGCGAAGGCATTGCTCGAGTTTGCGCAGAGCCATACCAGGAGATCCATTGATAAATGCATTGTCGATGTGAAATGGTTTGGAGGATGCACGTTGACACGAAACTCATCCTAGATTCATTCACCGTTTGTCATAGACCATCGAAATCAAGGGATCGGAGATGGTATACGGAATGCGATTGGAGGAAAGACAACTGGGTGGTGTTCTGATGTTTGCAATTTCTTGTTTTGGGGCCTCAAAGTGGTTTTTGGAAGCCCACTCATTTCAAAGAGTAATGTAGTGGACTGCGAGACAATGATAAGTTGAACGATCATTTGACCCATGGGCCTATTGAAGGACCAGGGGTCCTGTCTCTTTGCATAACAGGGACAGGCAGGGACGGTTGCAGCAATCCCCTTGCTTGTCACACGCGCTGAAGCCTCTCGACCCTCTCGAGTCTGCCTGAAGGAGCCGGATAAGCGCAACCTGCACAAGGATACCATACACCTTACCAACTATAGTTTGATTCTTGGCCAGCCAGATGTGTGTTTTTGCCTTAAAGAGGCGGTTGGACCCTATGGGATACCTCAAGTCAATACAGCAAATTGATGTTGAGCAGGCTTTCTGCCCACTTCGGAACAACTTGGCAGTCTTCCGTCAACTTTGCAAGTGCTGTAAGCCTCTTCGGAGCATCATGCGAATGAGGGCCTTCGTCGAGCATTTGCCACCAGCGCCCAAGGAACAAACGCTCCGAGAAGTTTGTTCTAAACGAAGACCCCTCTTCTGGACGGCAGGGGAGCAAGCGGACCTTGCAACTCAGCAGAACAGTTACTGTCACTGGGATCATTTCTGAGATGCTCTGGGGAGTTCAGAGCAACAAGAGAGAAACATATGGAGAAGCCCTTGAGAATAGCACGTTAGTTTGAAACCTTCAGACAATGAACACTAATGGATCGTCTCTGTTTCCAACTTGGCAGATTGCCCTAGCAACAAGAGAAGAACCTCATTACAGTTTCCCAAACCAGTTTCTCAGACTTCGGCCCAAGAGCAAGGTCTGCCGTGCTATTACACTTGCAAAAAGACCAGCGGATGCTCATCCTGCATGATGAAACAGGTTGTTCATCGTGTGAGGTCACCTTACGGATCATTTGCAAGGGGGATTGGCAGTGTATGGCAGTGTGCTGGGAAAGCACTGCAACATGGTTGAATCATTGCCAGAACCTACATGACTAGGAGATCAAATCAGGCATGCTGGTGTCCCGGATCTAAGGATCAAATCCGTTGAAGAGGCGTCCTGTTTGTAAGCAGCGGGTGTGGGGGTGGCATGAGAGGTTTGCACAATGGCTGCCTTCAATTGAGGCCACTTTTCCTTTCTCAGAAGCTTCTCACTTCACCTCACAGTCCCATTGGACTAGACTTTTTGGATAGCCAAGAGCAGCAGCAGCAAACATGATGCAGCACAATTCATCCATTTGATAGCCTGACCATGCCTGACCTTGTGCACTTTTTGCAGCATCCCAAGGTGTGGGAGAGTCTCGGACTGACAGTGCGCGAATGCATTGGTGCCTTGCACAGCCTGAAGAAATGTTTCAAGACGGCAGATGGCACTTGATGATTATGTTGTCAACTGGTTGACTTAAAACTATGCAGGCCGCATGCTGTCCAGAGCATAGTTGGGGGTTTCCTAAAGGAGGGGTACCCCCCCCCCCCAAATCATCCATTTTAATAGGATGATTCATCATAAACCATCCATTTTGGGGTACGTTGAAGATGTTTGGAGACGACCTTGACTGACAGATTCAGTTTGGAACCTAATTGGCCAATTCCTTTTTTCCTTACAGTTGACGCCTCACAACCGTTGAGCACACGATTCTTGCAGGTGCAATGTCAGAGGAGCTGCAAGAATTTGCATTTAGGAAGACATCATGGGACGACAAGGAGGAGGCAGTTGCTACATGGGATGGGTAGAGTATGAGTGCCTCTTATGGCATTTTAATTAAATTGTGTGGCATTAGGAGACCATGGGAGATTATGGGAGACCAAATCCTAAAGTGGCAATGCCAGTCTGTTTGGAGAAGCTGCACGATGGAAGGCTATATGCTGCATACATTGCCGGGAATGCAGATGAATATCAGATAATAGCAGATGAACATGTTTCTGTGTGTCACTTGTATGGGCGGTCGACAAAAACTTCAGTGTTGGCTGAAGCTCTGCATTCTTTCAGGTTGTACAGGCAGTTCGCAACAATTTCGACCAGAGCTTTCACATTCTAGGCCAAAGCCTCAGAGCAGACATGCGCAGCCGTCCACCAAATTAGAGCATGCTGCAGTGATCTTGTGATTTGGGCCTCGGATGTCAATCTTTCCCGTGCTCCCCAACTCCCCAAGCATTTCATATTTGAATCCTGACCAATAGCTACTGAATGCTCGGCTCAGGACTTGATGTTCTCTTGGACTCTTCCGGAAAGCCTTGGCTTCTTGAGGCTCCCTGACCAGTCGCAATTTATCGCACTGTTTACTGATGGTTGCTGTATGTGGTCACAATTGGAACTAGGGAAGTGGATGCTACAGTCAAGGCGCGCAAGGATTGCTTGACAAAAGCGATGAAACACTAAGAGCAAGACAAGGTGTCAAGCCATGTCAAGCCATGTCAAGCTATCTCAAAATGTGCTTCAATGTATAATTTAAGAGGAGTGCAACTTGTTTCCCTCGGATTCTTGAGCTCTTTGGGGACACTGGCAAGGCTAAAGGTTTCACCAACCTCCAATAGCCCAGCCTTTTCCCAATTGTTCAATGCAGTTCACCTCATTTGCCCAGCTCGTCTGAGGTGAACTGCAACCCTTCTTTTAGCCTGGATGAGATTCAGCCCAAGAAGGATCCCGGGATGTCAATGAGGCCTGGAATGGCCTGGAAAGGCCTGGAATGGCCTGGAAAGGCCTGGAATGGCCTGGAAAGGCCTGGAATGGCCTGGAAAGGCCTGGATCATTTGGATCCTTGGGTCTCATGAAGGGATGGCCGCCATGGCCAATAAATTCCTGTAATGAAGTAGGGGCTGCTCGGCAGCACTGTGTGAAGCGCTTGATACAACAAGAACTGACTAAGCGATGTCAAAACTCAGGGTTCGCAGTTCTGGAAAGACCTTCTGAATCTCTACATCACATGGCAACTCTAGGATAACAAGTAGGTATAATTAAGTTGAACAACGATCCTAACTCCCTACGGCTCATGGATTTGCACTTGCCAGGGGCAGCGCTACCAAATTTGGTCTCTGCAACTGTGGGGCACATCCTCAGCTGCATCAGCACCAGATGAGTCCCGTTGATATGGCACCTTGGTCCGCCTTGGTGTCAACACCGTTGGGGGTTGCATGGCGCAGCTGACCCAGCCGCCAGCTGAGGCAGTGAAATTGCCAGTGCTTGAAGGCGCCATGACCATTATGAGTGGCTGAGCTGCAGTCCCTGTCGGAATGGCACATGGCACAACATTTCAACTTTTGACCTCTCAACATCGCCCACATTCTTGGCTTCTGTTGGATGCAATGCGTTCAAATAATATGTTCAAATTCCAAGACTTGAAATTCATTTTGGGCCCAAAAGCCTGCATTATTCAAGCTCGTTTACTGCTTTCAGTTTGGCAATGCTGAACAACAATCAATATGGGCCCAATCCTCGCTTCACTGACCGGGACTGCCAAGGTCAGTGGTCCAAATCCAAGTCAGCTTCCACTGCAGGGACAGTGTATGTAGAACTGTAGGTTCGCCTGCCACTTGCAACCCATGCCATTGGCAGAATAACGAATACCCTATACCAGCGCCTGACAAGAAATCGAGAAACGTAAAGACAAAGAAATCAGCGCAAGTGCATTCACATGCATGTTGTTTGATATTGTGTCAGTGTGTTTGTTTTGGGGCGCTTTGCAGAACATGCAATCTCTTACAAGATGCAAAGAACATCACTGATCAAGCAGCTGAATGTGAAGGGCGATGATTGAATGCTGGTTGTTCAAATTTGGAGCAGCACAGATGTCCATTGCAAAGTTGGATCTAATCAGCATCGCGTCACATCAGATGCCCAACTGTGGACATTTGTTGTAGGAATCCGATGCCCGCTGGCCACTTTGGCCACATTGCTGAAGAGAAGACAGACTTACACAGGAAATCCCAGAAGTATATGGTGTGGAGGGGTCGTGCCGGTGGGCTATTTCAGCAGGCAAGTCTTCCATGGAAAGGTGTAACAAAGTCTGCCAAGAAGTCAAGAGACTTTCAGCTGTGCTGCCAAACTGCCGATCAAGCGCAAATGCTAATTACTGATACTGACTGATACTGTATACATCTGTATATTTGTATACCTATACCAGAACCATCTACAACCAAATTGTGTGCGAGTTTAGTTGTTTTTTTGCTTGTCCAGTGTGCCTCTGGATGCACTGCCAGCAGCAGCTGCAGGTCCTACCAGCGTAATACCAGCATACTATGTACCGTAACGGCTTGGGTGGCAGGGCTTTCTGAATCTTTCAAGTCATTTAGTCATTGGTTCTATTGGCATGCACAGGATCATACCCCGATTGTTTTACGCCGTTTAAATCGATTTCTTCTATGCCTTGACTGTTCTTTATAGTATTCTGTCAGCGTGAGTGACATTTTGATGGTAGTTGCTTGTGCTCTCTTCACTCCTCACAGTTTTTGCACAGTTTTGGAGACAATGGACTTGAGAGATCCAGACATCGCTCGCCTTTGCCTGCCTATTCTATCGATTGAGAAGCCCCTGACACAAGCGCAATCCGCGCATGTGCATGGGTCAAAAGTTTTGAAGGTACCAGGCATGAATGTTGAGAAGCCATTGAAGAGGCTGAGAAAGGAAAGTGGCCAAGAGAAAAAACTGCAGTAGCTAGAAGCCATTTGTTCTAGATCGGGAGGGAAGGTGAACATTGACATCGTTTCACACTACATTGGTTGAAATTCGGCATCCTCGAATCCTCTAAAATCTAGTTTCCCTGCAGCGCGCTTTCATTCTGAGTGGGTGAGAGCCTCCACCCAATTGGGTGTACTGGTGCTTTGGTGTGTTGAAATGCTCTTAGGATAGGGCTTCATATGTCATAGACATGTCTAGATCCCGTATATACCTGGATGATTAGCGAAGAGCAGCAACGATTGCTCCAACCTTAAAGACATTTCGGATATATTTCGAGCTTTATTTGCTTGGGAAGTTCCATGACAGCCCTGAAGCACCAGAACTCCCAATACCCTGAAAGAAAAACGCTCTCTTCGCTCTCCTGTGTGGCCTTAACTTTTTAAGGCCTAAGATATGCAACACTCCCCTTTAGGGTGTGGACCGAGATTGCGAGGCATCAAAATACCAGAGACATTTGACAAGAGAATGTGCAAAAAGGATCAAAAAGGAAGCCGGTTGACGAGTGGACTGCTGCCTGACCCCATGGGTGAGAGCATGCCGCGCTCCCTGGCTTGAGAATGATGCCCCAGAAATGGTTTGTTGCTGACCGGTCCGTTTGATTGCAAGCAAACATGTTCAGATGTCGCCATAGGTTGTCCAAATGTGAGCCGAGAATCATCTTCACCTGTCAGTCCTTAGTCATGTTTTTTTCATGAGATGTCATGAGTATTTCGGATCAAGTTTTGCAGTCAGTATCGCCAGCTTCATTTGCACAAATCCCATGGCCAACAGTATCCAACAGTAGTCTCAACTGGTGAGTGGGCAAGTACGTTGGTTCACAAGCAGACCGGCCACTCAGAAAAGTCTGGAACTTGACAACTTGACAAGGTCAAACAGTCCAACCAGCAGGCCCGTTTTTCAAGGGGTGTTTTGACATGTTTTAACTATGATAATCCATGCTGGAAAGGGGTTCAAACACCCATTGGCTGCAGGGTTTGCGCACCATGCAGTCGTGGCTCAGCGTTTAGCTGCTGCCACAGGCACTGAAGTCCTGGGTTGATGTCTCCAAATCGAACCCTCAAGAGTATATAATCAAAAGAACAAAGCAGCTTTCCCATGGACACACATATATATATATATATATATTATACTATTGTATATATATATATATACATATCATCAATTCAGAATAATATAACATATTGTATTATCGATATTATGTTGTATAGATTTGCATGTCACTTCTAGCAGCTCTAAGCCAGCTGCGTTTGGGTCTGAATGTTTGGGTCTGAATGTTGTTTTTTCGTGTGCTTTCATTGTCAATCGTGTTCACAGCAGCGCCAATCTCATCCATCTCCCAGGCCAGCTGGTGCCACCAGTGAACAAATGGGCTACTCAGATGCAGGGTTGTGATGTGCCCGTGGTTGCTGCAAATACCTCCATCAATGCTTATTTGTAGGTTTAATTGTACCGGTACTTGTTTATAACAGATTGGTAAAAGCAATGGTCACCAGAACTCGTGTCACCAGAACTGGACCAGATGTCGAAGGAGAATGATGGAGAGAATGTAAAGGGAACGGAACAGACATATCCTTTTCTTCCTCCGGGAGGGTGGTTTCTTATGCGGTGGCCTTGAGGAAAACGGGAGGAGGCCATCAAGGATGCTTGCTCTTTGGCTCCAGATGCCAGGACAGAGGCAAGATCCTCAGACCATCTCAGACCTGTGCACAATGCAATCACAATGTGATCACAATGTGCACAAGTGGGCCATATCTCCTGGCTTCGGCCTGTCATCGGCATTTTTTTCATGATGTGATGTTTGCACTGACATGCTTTGATTGCTTTGCCACTTGGTGTCCTATTCGTTAACATGTGCAGATTCACCGGCCCTATGGCAATCCAGTTTTTGCTTGTTGACTCATCCTGCCAGTGTGCGATCAAATTTCAAAGAGCAAGCAAAGACTCCAATGCATTTGGATCATGGCACAAGCTTTCAGCAGCACGATCGTCTTGCGTGCTCAGCGACATGCCGAATGCATCATTCATACATTGGACATTAATTATACATTATTCATCAAACCAAAAAAAAAACATCTCTTGCACGCCTTGACAGTCAGCCTTTGACCTGCAACATGCTTTGCCATGGCTTTAGAGTGGGCCTTTTCTGTCCATTTTCCAGTGCTTTGACGTTGGTGGTTCTGACGCTATCGCTCAGTCAAGAAGTCCATGGTTGGTCTGCTACTTGGCTTGGACACTGATGTAGACAGTGGCCGGTGGCCTTCAGAATTTGTGATGTGCTGGGCTGTTCCGTGCCCTGACCAAAACATTACTTTCCCGCAGCTTCAAGCAGCAGTTTATATAAAGGATTCTAAGGAGTTCTAGAGGGCAACGATAGGCTGCCCACTCGATTTGGCCGCCTTTCAAATTTCAACTGCAGGATATTGCATTGCTTTTCACGTCAATATTGTGTAAATGACTTCAGATGCCTGATGTAGCAGCCTGTGTCAGCTTCGATGGGTCAGGTATTGGTGCTTGGTGGAACTGGTTTCCGTGGACATTTGACCACAGAACAGCTGGTGAAGGATGGCCACAATGTCACGGTGATCAGCCGCGGCTTTCGCTACTGGGATATTTTCCAGCGGCTAGCGCCACACATCACACATTGGAGGCCAACTGGGCCAGCAGCCCAGGGCCACATTTAGTGACCAGTGGCAGGGTTGGTGTACCTTCCGATGCTTTTTCGATTTTTATGGGATTCAATATAATGTCTAACAATGTCTCTTTAAATGTTGCCGAGAGAGTGCAAGTCCCAGAGCCGGGGCAGGTGCAACCGAACGCTGGCACGGGACTATGGTGGTGGGATCTTGCCACAGTCCGGTCTGGTCAACTGCAGCAAGTTGGTGGATAGTAACTAGACGATTTATTACAGCGGACTGAATTTCAGGATGCTCGCACAAGAGGGTTGTGACATGTTGTGAAGACGATTTTTCAGGACCTTTCTCGGCACTGGACATAACAGGAATAACCGGAATGATAAGCTACCTTTGAATCCTCTTGTGCTTTCCAGCCTCTACGGGGTTGTATTGCAGTGGGGAAAAGATGCTCGCGAAGACAAGGTGAAACAAGAGTTTGAGTAGATTGAAACTGGTCCAAAAGGGGTCCACAGTCAGTGGGGGTGGTACCTTGTCATGTTGTGTGCCGGGTGGTGTTTGGTGTTGAGGTAATGCTACCTTCGACGCCGTAGTTGACTTTTCAACCCGGAGCCTGGCAGAGATGAAGCAGGCAATTAGCGTTCTGCGGGACAAAGTGTCTCTCTACATTTTCATGTGCTTCCTTCTCTGCCACTTTAGTGCAACATGTTGATTTTGTTTACCATGGAACCCTGAACCCTTGCCTTTTTGGTGCCCTCAATAATGCGATCAGTCAAGCAATTGGCCTAATATTTTTGTGGAATGCCCTGATGATGGCAGCAACATCTAAGCTCTTATGTTGGAACTGGCCCGTTGCATCGTCCTTAGCCCCAGTCGAAAAAAGTCAGTAGATCTTAGTATCGTATATTTCTTGAAACGTGCTCCATGGTGCTCCTCTTACACCAAGGTCTTCTCATGCGGTTTATGACGTCTCAAAGAACAAGACGCACCAAGAGCCGTATTCCTTGGAATCCGATGCAGTCCGACCTGGCAGGGAGATTTCACCAATGGACAGATGGGCTTTGAAAGAGAAGAGCGTTCGTGGTGACACCGACTTGGAATGTGAGGAGGACAAGGGAGCTTGGCTTGTCGGATCTTGTCAGATTTGGCCTTGGCCTAGTGTACAGCGCTACATATAGCTCTATATAGCCAACACTTGTAGAATTTTCACAGTTAGGACATGTTGCTTGCATACTGTGCTAGGGACGCACTTCGGCAGAAAAAGGGCAAGTGGCAGCAAGTCAGCATTGACCGGCAGGAATTGCTCAAGCAGTACAATGCTGGTGGCTTTCCATTTGTCACTCTTCGGTTGGCGAATGTCTTCGGCCCCAAGGAGAACACGATCCGCTATTGGTTGCTGAGCTCGGTCTGGAAAGAAATCCAAACCAATATAATGGGTTGATTTTGTGTTTGTGTACTGCTAATGTTGGATATGCTGCATGATATGATGATCGTCAATTCATGTCAGTGCCAGGTTAATTTTCGAGAACTCGAGCCAAACAGCGCATGCCAATTCCATAGCATGCCCTTCACATCTTCAGTATCAGGCTGCTCCACCTTTGGGTGAAGGCCTGTGTTGGCCTCACGATGCCATTGCACCTGGACATCAGCTTGAAGGAGGTTCCCATTAGTTTGACATACACCCCAGACATCGCTCAGGCGCGGACCGCAAAATGAAGCTGTTCCTGAAAGGGTGAATCAGTGTCAAAAGCAAACATTTGAAATGGATGCAACACATTCAATTTCAACAGTACCCACTAGATTCAGAATGCGCAAAATGATTCAGATCCATTTGTTCTTTCTTCATTTTGTTTCTTTTCTCAAGATTTTCTCAGCCAATCTTCCGCCGAGGCCGTTCGCCTAGCGATCTCCAAAGGTCTCAACGAGACCTGCTGTGCAGAGAAGGTGCACAGCGAGGCCTTCAACCTGGCCTGTGAGGAGATGCCGGATCAGCGGGTCACTTTTTTCTTAAATGGGGATTTGAGATGGGGACGGGAACCACTTGGTGCAACCATGAAACATGATCAAACATGGTAGTTTCGACATCATGATTCATGATAGTATGAGTTTGTTGTATGTTTTGATATGTTATGATCATTTCTGAGGTATATAACAATTCCATCGATCAACCAAGAGAAATGAAGATGTTTACCATCCTTCATGATCCATAGGGATAGAGAATGCGGTAGGACCAACTATACAGAGTAGAAATGGAGATGGTTATCCGAACATACAATGTCATTGGGAACGATGATAAACCACGGGATTCAGGCTATCCTGCATTTTGAGACAAACCCACGTATGGTATGGGAGAAGTGTGTCAGGGAAGGAAAGGATTGGGCATTTTAGACGCTTTTGGAACCAAACGTGCGGTGAACGAAGGGGAATCACAATCGGCAAACTAGGTTCTTATACAATTTTCATGTTCGGAGATTGAGCTGATTTCTCCAGCGTTTGGGATAGTAGGGATAAGAGCCACAAGAACTGTGGTGGGGAGCCTGGGACTATGATCTATGCAATGGCTCACAAATTTTGCAGGGCCTGAAGTTCTGCGGATGGACTGAGTCTGATCCGGCAATTCCTGCTGCAATGACCGATCAATCTTGCCGGTCATACCCAGCTGCAGCAGATCTAGTCTGGCCCGTAGACCCACTCAGGTTTTGTACAACTACATTGGCGAACCTGTTGGCATGCCCTACGTGGAAACTGTAGATGCCTCGCCCAACACCTCCATTGTTTTGTTCCTTGGATGTTCTATAGCCGGCGGTCGTTCTTTCACACTACGACGATGATCCAACTTGACCTAAGGAACTGTTCTTGTTTGAGGTAAGAAAGTGCATGTTTCCTTTCTTGTGTAGTTCTGCCTGGACAAGATCGCTTGCATCGATTGCTGTCTCCAGTTTGATAAGCCAGTGACAGAAACAAGACAATCAACAACAGCTTTGTCACCTTGTCCTTGTTGCTGTGGATGTTAAACAAAAAAAAAACTACAAACTTTGTGCCGTCTTTCAATCAACGTATCAACAGAAGTGGCACCTTTGAGCTTTCAAACGTCAAATTTGGCTGGATTGATCATGGTGGACCCCTTGATTTCACCTCGTAGCCATTCATTTCCAACATATGAATAGATGTGAATAGAAATACAAGTAGAAACACGAATAAATCAGGAACGCAACATAGTGAACATTGTTAACATTGTTGAAGCATGATGTATAATTAGTATAGTTTAGCCAGTATAGCTATATCATGCTATATCATTGGAGGGTGCACGAGCCCATCATTTCAGCCATGGCCGTGGCTCTGAGGTACCCGGACAACCTCCGTGGCCCAGTGAGCATTGCGAAGGCTCAGGAGGTGCTCCGTTGGTCGCCCACCACCTTGACCAAGGCCCTGCGCTCCGTGGCGCGCTTCTACGAGCGCGTCATGTTGGAGAATGAAAAACACAAGAATGAAATTGAGCATCTTAGCTTTATCTTAGCTTTATCTTAGCTTTGTGTTCAACTTTTAGCTTTCACTTGATCAAGGTTGAAGTGTATCATTTATCTTGAAGTTTATCGTAACGATGCTTAATAAATTTCTTTTGGACCTTCTTGGAATTGACTTCTTTGCTGATTTTCTTGGGACATGTTGGGTTCAATGTAAGGGCCAGAGTGGGTCAAATCATGTTCAATAGATGCTGGTGATGGCATCTTTTACAGTATTTGTCAGTCCATGTTTCAGTCAAGATGATGTCATGAGACTAGCATGACTTGCTGCAGTTGAGGTATACCTATCGCAAGATCAAAGCTATGATGGGTCAAGACGGCCCTCGCTTTGTTGAATGGACACGTGCACGTTTGGTTGAACAAAGGAAAACACAGTTGTATGATGAATTGGATGATGAAGACGAGGACGACATCATTCTAGCAAGAAAAGATGCGTCCAAAAAACGGACCTCAGCTCGAAAGGGCAAGAGTGAATTGTGAACAGCAGCCAGCTGTCAGTTTCGACATACGTGGAGCATCGTGGAGCCATATAGGACTGCTTTGAAACTGTGGTTGTTTATTGTTATTGTTATTTTTTGTTGATATCACCTTCAGGGCCCGCAGATGTGTGACACGACCGAGCAGTACGAAGCGATAGCATGGCTTCATCAATTCACCTGCCGACCCCCCAAGAGAGGATAAGACTTGCCAGGAGAAAAGGTCCTGGAAGCCTGTGAGGCAAAACAGTGTGACCCCAGCCGCTGATCATCAACAAAACATTCGACTCCATAGGTTGTCAAGATCCGTGTCCATGAGCTTCAGACGTGACATGGCCTTGATTGTTGAGACTGCATACTATGCCGTACTAAAATCAAACAATACTAACAATGGCTTCAAAGGTTTGTGCGTGGAAGACGCTTCAAGTCATGATTTTACTCAGAGTCTAGCCTAACCACAACCACATCTCTTTTGGGCACTTGATAGGACGTTTGGCTTTCTTGTTGTTGGTCTAGTAAAACGTGCGAGCAGATTGAGGAACAGATCCAAGCGATTGTGGACTTCTTGGAGGGTCCAGTGGCAGCCCCGAGGAGCCAGAAAGATGAACAGATGTGGATGGTAATATGAAAAGATATGAAAAGAGATGAACATGGATAGCACAGTGAATCAGTGAATTGCAGCATAATTACAGTGAATCACTTCTGGTGTGTCTTCCACCTCGCAATCCTTGTCCAAAGATGTTCAGAGCCGAGCAGAGCGGGTGGTCACTGTCATGGTTGTGCCAGATCAATTGATTCTCCTTGGATTCGTTTCATGCACCGGCTGCAAAAATGGCTGAGGAGTGTTTCTTCCTTATGATTATGACCCTGGAAAGACAATTGAGTAGTCATTCAATTTTGGCCTCCAACTGAAAATGGTGGCAGACCACATGGCACGGCACCCCATGGCCTATGGCTTTGAATGACATGCATTGATATATAGGAAATCTTGAGCCATCCACACGATATCCCCTAGCCATGGCCTGGGTTCTACCTTCTGGGCCATTTCTGAGGCAAGGGAGATCGAGTTCCTGAAGACGTTGGACAAATTTCAACAGCGGACCCTGTGGCTTGACAGCGACAGGTCAAGGTGCATCCTTGGGATGCCTGGCATATGACGACCCCATGGCGCCCATCAGATCCCAAGGTTTCTGTGTTCTGGCTGCTTGCTGTTTCCAACATTGAATTGTTTGGCGGGTATTGTGGGATTGGGATGGGTCGGGGTCTTCATGGTTTGGAAAACCTTTGAAGCTTTCAAAGTCTTGAAGGAGAATAAAATAAGTATGAAATAAGCATATGAGATAGTATGAATGAATCCTGTTGCTGGCACCAGTCACAGCCAAGCACGGACGGGTGATGGTGATGTGCAGCCGGAAGTGCCGTGCTCAGGTGCAAGGTGATGAGCATCCAATCCCATGAGAAGGGTGACACCATCTTCAAGGTTGGCGACCGCGGTGACAAGCCACTTGGATGAATTGAAACTGAGTATCAGCTGAAGAGAGCTGGGTATAGCAGCAGGAAGCAATTTTTGGGAGGAAGTTTGAAGAGTTGAGTCATGCCCGTTTATCGACTGCCATGGATCGCCTTTCTTCTCTGTTTGTCTGTCGAGGTACTACATCATCCTCCTCGGCAGCGTGAGCGTTCAGGTATGGCTTGAAAAGAAGCTGTTGCCTGCACCATGCAGCAACTTTCCTAGTTGTAGCGCAAGTCGCATGTGGAATAGGCAGCGTGAGCATTTCGTTTGAATATGCTTGAGTTGTCTTTGGCCACTCCCGGGGCCCTGTCGGCAATCAAAATTCCAGCCCAAGCAACTCGGACTTAGGTTAGTACTACAACTTGCATGATCTATCAAAAGGGCACCAAAACACATTTGTTACCACAATTTACGCTGCTGAGCTCCAGGGTCTTGGCCTGTTTGGTCACCTCAATCAAGTGCATTCAAGCGCTACAGGTTCCTGAGCCAACGTGCCCCAGCGGGATCCACCCACAAAGGTCCAGTGGGTGGCGAAACAAAGACTGGAAGGAGGGTGGGAACTACTGGTGAATTGAACAACAAGAGATTCTTGCTTTCTTTTTGGCATCTCTTGGAGGCAACGAGTTGAAACATGTTGCACATGCTATTCCTTGAGACTTTGCAACCCACGCCATGGAATATCGGACGGCTGAATGGAAATCATTGCAGCTTAGCAACTGAGTCGACCCCCACAGGGGCCCTTACAGGTCGGTTTGCCCCAGCTTCACGCAGGTGCACTTGTCCCAATCGACCTCTTCAATCGCCTTTCTACCTGCAGAAGGCGCATCATCGCCTGATCAGAACAAGCCACTTACTGGTGACATGGAGTTTGGGCAAAGGCAGCGCCCTTCCCATCCTTGCTGGGTTCAAGTTGGAACCCTCCCAATTCTTGTCGATTCTTGTGAGGATTCAAGGTCATGGCAGCTGATTAGGTTTTTACACAGACAGATCCATTCACACCTTCCAGGGCAGTGGCTTCGGTGAGTTGGCATTGCAAGATGATACCCCTCGTGCTGCGACGATCATTACCTGCGTTGGGCACTCAGGCTCAAATATGAACATATTTGAAGAGGCCGTAGATGATCATAGACGATTAGAATCGATAGATGGATGCAAATGGCAGGTGCATGAAATTACCTTGGTATGCCAGTCTCTAGCGCAAAGCATAAGTGAAGTTGGGTGAGACAAAACTCCTTGAAGCTTACTGTACTTTGTTTGCTAGACTTACATTTTGTGTACGTTGCCGAGCTCTTCCCTTTGGGTTCGCAGACAGAACCATATTACCGTACCCGCCAAAACCCTATTCAGTCCTAAGGATCAAGCTCCCCTGTTTCAATATCTTTGGTTCCAGGAGAATGCTGATTTCTTGACGATCACAAGGGAGCACTACGAGAAGTATGTAGAGAGCTCAGCCGAGTTGGGTGTGTCGAAATAAACCTGCCTGCTGATTTTCCTGAACATGTGATGATTATATATAATACAGAATCTCGAGCTGTTGCAGTCGGTTTTTGTTGTGTTGCATGCTAGTGTGGGCAGGGATCTGAGAAAACCTGGCTTTGGCAATGGTTAAACTAAAATGTTCGACTCAAGCTCAGGCCAAGCTGAAGGCACCTAAAAACCATTTAGGTGCTCAGACCACATCAGAAGCAATGGCAGAGAGGCAGCAGCTCCCACTCCGCGCCATCGCCCTTGGCGCTGGCGCATGCGCAGTGGCTGGCCTGGGCTTTGTTGGCCNCCACATCAGAAGCAATGGCAGAGAGGCAGCAGCTCCCACTCCGCGCCATCGCCCTTGGCGCTGGCGCATGCGCAGTGGCTGGCCTGGGCTTTGTTGGCCAATCTTCCCAGGTGGGCCACCATGACGTGGTGAAGGGACTGCGAGGAGCACAGAGTGCGGCCACTCCAACTAGTGGATATGGCTCTGCTATGCTGCCTTTGGTCGGTGCCGGTGCCGTGGCTGCTGGAGTTGCTCAACGCGCCAGCCGAGTCGGCCGTCGGGCTGAGAAGACCTTTGCAGGAGGAATTGTTGGCAGCAAGCTTCATGGATGGGGTGAGTACCAGTTCGACCCACTGGGCTTGGCCGAGAAATTCCCTGAGAACCTGGCTTGGTTCCGTGAATCTGAGTTGAAGCATGGACGGGTAGCTATGCTGGCCTTTGTTGGTTTCATTGTTCCTGACGCAATTCGCCTGCCAATTGAGCCTTTGACCGATCCTAGCCTTGACTTCATCAACGCCCACAACAAGCTGATTGGCCCTGGCCTTGGCGAGGGACCTATGTGGTGGCTGATGTGTGTAGTGGGTGCCATTGAGTCTGTGCGATTCAAGCAGCTTGGCTTGGCCTTTGAGAACTTGACCACTGAGAATGCGGGAGATCTTGGCTTAAGAGGTTTTGCCCCTTCTTCTGCTGAGGGCATGGAGAGCATGAAGATGAAGGAGCTTAAAAATGGAAGACTGGCCATGCTGGCCGTTGGTGGTGCCCTCACCCAGGGCGTCGCATTCGGTGCGAACCACTTCCCATTTATTCCTCAGTGAGANAAAATGGAAGACTGGCCATGCTGGCCGTTGGTGGTGCCCTCACCCAGGGCGTCGCATTCGGTGCGAACCACTTCCCATTTATTCCTCAGTGAGATTAGTGAGATTTAGATGGCTGAGACAATGAGAGGAGCAGTTTTTTTTTTGCAGTGCCTAACCGCTTTGGAGAGGTCACTGGAGATGAAAAAAGAGCGAAGGCATGCAAAGGATTGAAACCGCAGAATTTTGTACGAGAGAGTTCGAGAACAGCAGTCTAAGAGTCTGAACCTTTGCAATCCCATTGCGTGTGAGTTGCACCCCTTTTTTCTTTGGCCTCAATTTAGACACATGTTTTGTCGCATGGCGGCAAGATAGATCATTACAATGATGCCAGAAGCCTCAAGTTCTCATGCTATCAGAGTAATATAAGAATACATCTCTATCTATCGTCCCCACTAGCTGAATCATATGAATTCACTGTAGGGAGACTCACATGATCTATATAAATCTAAATGCAAGAAGGACTTCCTTAATCTGATCTTTCTGCAAGGGCCAACCCTTTCAAAATAAAAAACATGCTTGACTGCAGGGTTGCTCCTCAAGTGCTCAAGCCACATCAGAAGCAATGGCAGAGAGGCAGCAGCTCCCACTCCGCGCCATCGCCCTTGGCGCTGGCGCATGCGCAGTGGCTGGCCTGGGCTTTGTTGGCCNGCTTAAAAATGGAAGACTGGCCATGCTGGCCGTTGGTGGTGCCCTCACCCAGGGCGTCGCATTCGGTGCGAACCACTTCCCATTTATTCCTCAGTGAGAGTTTCATCAGCTAAGTGCCAGAAAGTGCAATATTTTTTCAAAGTAGGTGCAGCTTCCCGTTTCAAAGTGTTGAAAAAGTCCCGTGTGCTCTTGCCTCGGATAGCCTTGTTTGTGCACTGGCAGGGCCACTATCATGCTGGCCGCCTCTTCTGAAGCAATCTTATGTGTTTGTTTGTTCAATTTGCGCGCAGGGTTTGACTTTTTTGATGATCTTGAATCTTGACTGGCATGTGCTGAACCACGGTAATTGATGAGCCTAAATCTAAGTGCTCCGCTGATTTTCTATTCGGCCAGAAGAAAGGCATATGATATGTTATTCAGGGAACTTCGCTCATCGCTCATCTCATCCGTTTGGTTTACTAGGCAGGGAAACTTCACAAGCTGGGGCCTCAACTCCTTCGGTCTCCAAAAAGATGTGCTGATTTCAGATGCCCGATCACTCTGGGGCATGGAGTTCATCACTTGAAGCACTTCATTCTTGGCGAAAACGCCACGTCGCAAATAAGCTTGGCACCCGTACTTCCACTGCCAGAGACACACTCCCGCCACCAGTCAAGGACAGTTTTAAAGAGGAGACACGGAAAAAGAATGAAAAAGAACGATTTGTGAGACTCAGGAACCACCATGCTGTGCAGACGTGGGAGTTCAGAATGTTCAAATTCTCACGGCCCAATATTATTCACATAATATCTAACATATCATAACATAGTATCTAATATAGCCTTGGATCGATGCTGCTCGCGGCAAGAGCTGAGGCGCTTCATTGAGCAAAGGGTGAACTTCTTGAGGCCGGATTCCGGCGGGATATAGCAAGATGCCATGCTGAAACGACAAGATTTTTCCAGTAGCTCAGCACAACTAAGACTGCCCGTTGTGCCCTATTTGGCCAGTGGACAACATGCAACGAAAAGGATGCCAGATGCGGCCAGGTGATGCCAGGTGGATTCTTTAAAAAGGTTTGATCGACTCCCATTTCCGGCACCAATTGGCCTCTCCAGGCAATGTCCATTGATTCTGCAAGCGCTCCAACAAGGCACCGATTCATGATTCTACTCCAGAGTGTTTCAGTTTCGGATTTTCGGATTTGCTTATCTTCGCATATTTTTACCCAGTTTTTGTATCTACTTTTTTCTTCTCCTGCTACCCCAATGAGATCATAGGTAAATGGAGGTCTGGGAAAGCCTGAAACTGCATCGACTGTAGGATAAGCATGTGTGATTGATGATTGAGGAACGGGAAAAAGAAGCAGCTGTGTATTTCCCGCCTTACAGTAGTTTTGAAGATCCTGTTGAGGATAAGGGTTGCACTCAGCCCAGCGGAATCGGATGCCTTTTCCCAGATGACCGAAGCTCACCACTGGTCACTCAAGGGTTGGGGCATTCATTTGCAGCTGGGGCGCTGCAGTCTACAGTCTGGATGGCTTGCATATAATTTGCATCAAATTTTGCAAATGACAGGCATGTTCATGCATAGATTGATCCAGTGTCCTAGATTGGTGGACCTTACATGTGCTGTGCCGGCAAGGCATCGTAAATCCAGCTGACCTGGCAGCAATGGCGAACTATTTGAACGAGAAGAGCTTGAACGGCAATCAAGTAGTTGTCCGGCAGGTGCAGCATCCCCTGTTTGCTTCTTGCTTTCCCCTTTAGGCGGTGACTAAACCAGGCCAGTTTCTCTAGCATGTGTTAACAACTTATTCCACCTCAGCAAGTGGATACCGTGCTGTTTCATTGTGAATTCGATGTGCAGCTGCTTCATACTGAATTGAATTCGATACTGTTGATACTCCTTCATTTTGGAATGACTCAGCGCAACTGACGCTTGCAGGCATAGTCATGGGATGTCATGGTTGTTGCAGCTGGCCAGGGCGACGAGGTCCAAAGTGTGATCTTCGTTCGGTCGGGTTCATTGGCGATGCTTGGTGCCCAGACCTGCCCAGATGTGCCCAGATGTGCAAGATGCCACCTTTGGGCAGCTACAGTATATATGTTTTGTCGATTGGTCATGATTGGTCTTGGTTACCTGAAGCTTTCATCAGTATCAATCATTCATTATTCATTGATCCTGGTTCGGATCTCCTTTCATCCAAAGACACTCCATCCTCCTTCAGGGTATGGATCTTTGTTGCGGTGGTCTTGAAAACAAGGGACCCTGGTTTGAAGCAAGTAATTAATTACTCCTAGTACTCTGCGTTCGACAACTCAACCGTTGCGGAAGAAGAGCTGCACCTGGGGTACTCCAAGCTCGACATTCGAATACTGAAACTTGAATAGATTTGCGTGGGATATTTCATCATCTTCATTGTTAATGCATTGTTGGCACGGGTCAGATGCATTTAGTTCCTTTCACGTCCTTTCACGATGATTTGCCCTGTTGGTGTTCACTTGTTGATCATGGTTGGCATACTTTCCACTCCACACGCTGTCTGCATCTCAATTGCCTAAGGCTGAAGTTAGTTGAAGTGGATGGCAAAGAGCTTGAAGCTCAGACTGGCCCATGTATATAAATTTCAGCAATGTGAGGGGAGGAGGGGAAAGCCAGCCATGTCACCCGCAGTAAGCAATTTTAGTTTCCAAGACCCTTGCTGTTTGTCCACTTTTGTCCAGTTACTCCGGGAGAAAGTCCGGTCTTGGTCTTGTGCCAAAAAGGTCTCGTAGACAACGATCCACCGTGGTGGAGAAGAGGTGCACGATTGTGGGGGATAGAGTTGCACAAGGGCAGCGCGGGCATGCGAGTTTTGGGACACTTTGGGACGTTTGGGCAAGGAAAGCAGAATCTTGACATATCCGGTATCTTGACCCAAGTCAGTCACTGAACCTGGCCCTATAGCCTATGATTAAGCTGAAGTTGGACTTGATAAAGAAGGGGTATGTATGACGGTTATTGAGGTTTGTACTGTAGATGCTTAGAGTTGCAGTAGCGAGTCAATATCCTGTCAGGAGCAGCAAAGACTGGGTGCGACCAGAGGCCCCGTGTTGTACATGCAAATTAGCGTAGCTACAGAGGTTGCAGAGCTTGCTGGAGCTTCACTGATCTTCATGTGCTAAATTTGCAATAGTTGAGTCAATTGATTGAGGGGGTTGCAGGGACCAACAAAAGTCTACATACATACAGTATACATGCGATGTATGCGCATACACACACACATACATATGTATATTTTATATATTACGAAAGCCAGCCGGCAGGCTAGGCTGAAGTTATTATTACGAACGAAAGTGAGCTTAAGGGGTTTGGGGGGAGAGCTGACCAAAATGCACCA